>JAHHUM010002202.1:59260-108765 GCA_036173005.1 Crenichthys baileyi
CTCCCAGCAGGCATTGCAGCTGATAGGAAGGGGCGTCGCAGCTCTGATGTCACAGTGGACTATATAAGGACACCGGAGGCGCCCCGCCTTGATTTTCTCATTGAATGACATAAACAGGTATGGGTTAGTCAGAGTTTAGTCCTGCCCAGGCTAACCTCTATCCTGCCCAATCATGGTCTTTTGAACTAAGTTTTGAACCTCCATTCCTGCCAACAGGAACACAGAGACAGTTTTGCTGTTTGTTTTTGCTTCGCCACGGATCACTGATTTTTCAGCTAAGGACAGAATGGTCCCAGAATGATCCCACTAGCTTCAAAGACCGTGATTTATCTCACCCTTTGAACCTAGGGGGGAATGGTGGACCATTTGTTTGCTACTATAAACCCCAGTATGGTCTGCTACCACATCTCCCAGCAGGCATTGCAGCTGATAGGAAGGGGCGTCGCAGCTCTGATGTCACAGTGGACTATATATAAGGACACCGGAGGCGCCCCGCCTTGCTTTTCCCCGCTGGAAACCGAGACCGGTTACCACACAACGGAGGCACACATCCTTCTGTAGAAGAAAGTCACACGTGGGGTTTCATTCATTCTCCCCACTGCCCAAAACTCATGAGAAAAAGTTTCTGGGATACGAAGACCAGTAGACTTTACTTTACCGATCGAAGGCGTGGATTTAACACGTAACCTAAGAAAAAACCCACGGAGGTTTTCCAAGGAGACGAAATTTTCTTCTTTGTTTTTTTTGTTCCAGTCGACTGCTGACGGTCCGTCATATTTTCCCCTTTTGCCAAAGGAGGAAGGCCGGCCGTCTTTGAGTTTGTTTCGGACGAGCAACAAACTCCCCCCTCTCCCCCTGCTTCAAAGAAGACGACACCAAGTAATCCCATTTTGTTTTATTTCTATTACAAATAGCTTGGGCAGGATAGAGTAGGATTTTAGAGCGATTTAGAATCGCCACTTATAGTCCAATGTGTTCTAAGTTGTATGTGCATGCAATGTCTTATTGAAACTTTGATTGCTGTTGGACTCTGAAAGCCGCCGCGCTCTGAAGCTGTGCGCCTCTCACTGTGTCTGAACACCTGAGCGCAGACCCAGGACTGCTAGAACCTCACGGTGAAAACTCACTAATCTTTTGTCTTCACTCTTCGTGTTTTTCCACTGGTTGCCGCCTAAAAGTTTTATGACCCTTTGTGTTACACTGAGCTCCAACTTTGGGGGTTTTATGACTGGTTTGGAGGCCGCCCCCAAAACTTCCCCCCCGTACCACATTTTCTATTGTTTTTGCCAAACTGCGGGGTTTGACTTCATACGACCAATTTTTTTTATCTTTTTAGTCAGTTATTTTCCCCCTTTTGGTTAAATTTTTTGAGGGTTGTTTAGGTGAAGATTTTTTGAATCAGAATAGCGGGTGTATCGGGGCTGTTGATTTAAAAATATTCACGTGATAAAGAGAAAGCTTTTTTTTGAGCAAGAAAGTGATTTGTCTGTCAAAATAAGGTAAAAGTTCCCCCCCTTTGGGTAAAGCGGTTGATTCCCCCCCCCCCCCAGTGACATTAGTAAAGGTTATCAATTTTTATGAGAATTTGAATAATTGTAATTATTAAAAGAGCTTTGACCAAATTACAACACCAGAGATCATCTCTGTTTTCGATTTATAAGTAAGTTTTTTGGGTTTAAGAAAAAATCTTTTTAAAAATTAGATTTTTTTTTAAATTCTTGATCAATATTAATTAATTCACAATCATAATTCTTACAAAAAAATAGAAGGAAATCAAACTTTTACAATGAGAGAGTACCATTACTCTTACTCTGTAATAAAATTTGTCCGCAGATACTGTATAGCAACAACACACTTTTTATTACCTTCATATTTCAAATCAGTGCTCAGTTCTATAAAATTATTGACAAAGTTATTAGGTGCCAGTGTTGAGGGCCTAAAGCTCCGCAGGTTGCAGACCCTGATTTTGTGGAACACTGATCCGACTAATGAAGTGCATCTCAAATTAAAACACAAACCCTGACAAACGTTTCCCACAATTGCCAAGCATCTGGCTTTACATAAAAATAAATTAATGAATTATGTACAAATAAAATGCAAGCCATTACCAGTTATTGGAATAGTAATTTCCGATTGTTTCACAATGATAACATTTGGTACCTTGATCCTGAACTGTGAAGTCAGGTGGTGACAAGGGTGGGGACTTCCCCTTGATGTTGGTGCTGAAGACTTGTCCCCCCAGCCTCGCTTTGTCGTCTTCAATGACTTGGGTCTAAAGCAGACAGGTTAGAGTGTAAAAACTTGATCAATAATCCATTAGAATTGGAAAGTAAAACAAACTGACATTAAATTAAAAGAAGAGGTTGTTTCTGCATTTACCCCCAAAAAAAAACATCTGGGTTAGAATGAACAATTACGACAGATATGGTAGCGCAGGGTTCATAAAGTCTATATACACTCACTATGCTCGGTATAGAATCAGGGTCCAGTTTCTTCTGAGGAGGACCAGCAAGTGCTCCTGGTGCTCCAGGAAACCCCCCTGGCATGCCTGGCTGGGGCCCAGACATGGGTCCCCCAAACTGACCTGTACATTTAATAAATCATATAAAAAAATTTTCGATCAAAGAAAAAAAAAAAAACAGTACAGGTTTGTCCCAAAAAACATTGCTTCTGATTAATATTTGAATTCCCCCTATTTAATATACTTATTTGCAGTGTACATTTGAATGATTACATAGTTTTTAACATAAACGCAAGATGACTGTAAGGGGAAAATATGTAAAACAATCCCTCCACAATGGATTAAGGCTGATTACAACCAATATAGAAAATCTTATTCCAATGTGACGGCAGCCATGACTGTTGCTGAACTCTGCTGCTTTCTCAGCCACCGGTATCACGTCTGTGTACGGATGTTTCCTCAAGAAGTATTATCCATATAAATATGAGAAATTTCAGCACCACTGCTTTTACTTTCAGTCTTAAAGAGGAAATATTAGGATTTTCATATGTAGAGGATCCATGAGAGGCTAAATGTTTCTGCTCAGGTCTGGAGCTCCATCTAATCTGCCAAATTGGGGAATATTTTTTTAACTGGGGGCTACAGCATATGCAAAATCAAAAAAGAAACAAGATTTTAACCCAAAGGCTGTAACATTTACTCTAATGAGTCATGGTGCATAAATTTTTTTTATAAAAACCCCCTTGACTTGCTGCTTGTGCTTTTTTCAACATCTGTCCTAATTGTTAAATATGATGCCTGGAAAACAAACTTTTTTCTTCATCAACCAGTCTATGCACAATTCAGAGGTGTTGGTGCTTCACAGCAGCTGGAAAACCATGTTCCAGTGTCAGCGCAGCGCTCAACCATCTATATCAGAGGTCACGGATTTGCGGACCAGGGTCCGGTATCCGGACCCACGTGACGTCCAATCCAGACCAACCTGATTTTAAACATTTATATATTACTGCATGTTGTCCAAATGTGTCTAAATTCACTTGCACCGCATCTCGTGTTATATGGTATAGCTCTGGGGAGCGTCTGGCCTCGGGCTGCACGTGATGCAAGTCAGACAATGAGCTGCTTTAGTCGGGGCTGCTGCTACCCTAACCGCAACCATTTTCTCATTTACGATGTTTTTTTTTTTTTTTTTTTATATATAAACATTTTATTCTGCGGCTGCGCGTCTGACATTTTGAACAGGCACAAGGGACAGCTACGTGGGTCAGCGACATTCTGGTCCACAATCCCAGCCAGCTGGTGTCAGGTAATGCCACCACATCGTTGTACGCCAAACCCCCAGAAAACAACAAAGAAGAAGCTATGTGGGTCTTTCAACGCGGGGTGCCAAGTTTACTGGAAACTCTCGCTTGCTGATAGTTACAATGACTTGGTGCACCAGATATGCTGCCTCAAGGAGGCCTTAGTGGGAACTTCTTGCTACACATCTAACTGTAGAACCTATGCACACAAATATTTTTTTTCCAACTCTGTATTAAAGCTGCAGAAGGGAGTTCTAAGAAAGCCATGGACATAGCCTGAAAACATTTGAACAAGCACACCTTACAGATGCCCCCCTTGCTCTCTGCTGTGCTACAGACCTCCCTCCACACCAGAGCCCTTCCGTGAATGTGCAGGCTCGTAAGCAGGGCCACCGATGACGGCGGATAAACAGCTATGGGACATTCACTGGTAGCGGACAAAACATCAACGACAAGCTTTTACCCGGACTCTGGCCTGCCCATACTTTGACTATAAACTTGGTCCTCAATCATTAGCAACACAGCAGCTCAACGGCAATCTTGAGCTTGTGCGGGGGAGGGTGTGTACATGAGCATGATTGACACAGCTAAGACATTTTCCTGTCTCTGATTGGTTGTTTTGACTGGGAACGGTGTATTCTGCACAAGGCGGTGGGGACCACTGGGAGGAGCCAGAGGAGCTTGATTTTGTCTCAGATTACCTGTCCCATATTCTACTGTCAGGACATAGTGACATACATTTTTACAAAAGGTTACCTACTGCAGTTTTAAATGGGAGGATTTACATGTTGCTATATGCATTTAAACGTCCATCTGAATTTTAACATTTTAAGTCTTAACTGAACCGAAGTAGATTTTGTTTCAGCGCTGTACTAAATGCTAATGAGTCTGTGATGAAAAAGTGATTTGAGGGTCTAAGGGTAGAAAGACCATGTGTTTGCCTTATGACGCCCTTTCATCTGAGTTAGTTCTGATATTATATTAAATAAATGACAAATTTAGATAATGTGCACTAACGGTCAAAGGTTTTAGAACGCCTTCTCATTTAATGGGTTTTCTTTATGTTGATGACTGTTTCCAGTGTATGTAAATTCTCACTGAATGCCTCAAAACTGTGAAAAACACATAATGCATTTATGTACCAAAAAGAAAAAATTGTAGAAGAACTTAAATATGCTTTATATTTAGATTCCTTAAAATAGCCGGACTTTGCTGTGAGGGACTGAAATATTAACCCTCTGGCCGTCTCTCAATGAACTTCTCAGATGTTCTTTCAAGACTCTGTGAAAAACAGATTCAGGTGACCACCTCATGAAGCTCAGGGAGAGAATGCAAGGAGATCAAGCAGGAATCAGAGCAAAAGGGTGGATATTTTGAAGAAATTTAAAATATAAAATATTTAGAGTTATTTCACACTTTTTGTTTACTACATAATTCCATGTGTGTTCCATCACAGTTGTGTTGCCTTGGTGAGAATCTACAATGTAAATAGTCATGAAAATAAGGAGACCCATTAAGTGAGAGTGTGTCTAAAACCTTAAAAAAATAACATTTAATACAACGGACAACCTGTTGAGAAAGGTATTGCAAGCTATTTACCTGCTTGCTGTGGGTAACCTGATGGACCATTGGTCCAGCGCCGTGCTGCTGGAAGGCCCGGGGCCTGAAGGGTGGGGCCCAGGAAAAAGCCTACCCATGCCTCCATTGCCATCGACTGTCCCCCCATTGGGTTGTCCTCCCATTGGGGGGTCCTGCCATCGACTGCCCCCCCATTGGTTGTCCTCCCATTGGTGGTCCTGCCATTGACTGTCCTCCTATTGGCGGTCCTGCCATCGACTGTCCTCCCATTGGCGGTCCTGCCATCGACTGTCCTCCCATTGGTGGTCCTGCCATCGACTGTCCTCCCATTGGTGGTCCTGCCATCGACTGTCCTCCCATTGGTGGTCCTGCCATCGACTGTCCTCCCATTGGTGGTCCTGATGCCTGCAAGTTTGTTAGGGGTGACTGTGGTGGAGACGTCTGTGGCTGGCCCATTGCTGGAGGTGGTGCCTGGAAATGTTGCTGGGCAACAGAGCTTGTTGGAGGAGCAGGGGTGCTCTGCATGGCACTTGGGGCTGTGGAGTTAAGGCATAACATTTGGAAATGCCAGGTAATAAACACAGCTGTCATTTTTCAAACCCCCCCCACCTTGGGTTTAAACAAAGTACAACAATTAAACATCAGTAAACAACAAACTCACCATAGCCACCCAGGTTCATTGCACTCATCTGATTTGTGAGCTGCTGTGTAGGAGGAGGGGCAGCTGAGGTCATGCTGTTGTACACAGAGTGTGAAGGCTGACCATAAGTAGGGGACGCAGCTGATGGAGAGGCATACCTGTAAAATGTTGGAACGGATACATTTAATAAAATTGGTTGAGTGGGTTCTTCTACTGACAAAATACCTCTTCTTTAAGAGGAAATTATTTTTAAGTAATATTCACAAAGTATTTGCACTAAAGACCCTTTATAGCAGGGGTCCCCAACTAAAATGGCAGGAGATCCACTACCTCAATCATCCAAACACTTTGGGGTCCGAACATTTTAAATTTAACTGACAAAAATATTTTCTTTCATTTCTATTTGACATTTAATTAACACTAGAGTCTGTTTTACAACTACTGATCAATTATTCATATGCCCATGAAATCATCTGCTGAAAAGGAATGGGAAATCCAATTTAGGTACAAATATTAAATGCACTTTGAATGGCACAGTCGAGCGAGGTCTGTACATCTTGTGTTTGTGGCAGGCATGGCAATTTGCTTAACCTTTTCCTTATGTTGTTGTACTTCTTTTCCGTCAAAACGTGTTTCTGCCACAGCTTCCATGCCCTCTTTGATCATTTCGCCATCAGTGAAAGACTTTTTGTGTTTTCCTAAAATTAACTGTACTGACTGTTCAAAAGTCAGACGCGGCAGCCGACAGGAACAAAATGTCTAAGCATGTCTATCTACATGCTTTATGGTATCTGATCAATGTTTTAAACCTGTTTTGGTTTCCCTGAATTTATTTTTCCAACCAGCTGCTGGATCATGGAAATTACCTCTGTGAATGACCTCCATTCTGCTGCGCATTTGGACTGTACTGAGTGGACGCAGGAGGCGGTAGCATTCCTGCAGGTGAGGAAGCTGCTGGTTTCATCATACCTGCAATGAATAACAGATAATCTAATACTGTTTATTATAACAATAAATATTGTCAAAGTTAAAGGGAGCAAGGCTGAGAAGGTTGTGACATGTTTAGAGGATGTTTGATATTTTTTTTGTTTTTGGTCCAAAGGATGTTGAATTTGGTCCCATCAATGAAGAGGAAAAGAAGAAGAGCACAGAAAAGGTTCATGGGTGTAGTGATGAAAGATGTACAGAAAGTTGGTGTGACATAGGAGGATTACAGGGACAGTCAACAACATGAGTTAATATAGAATAACAGGTACGAAACAGGGTCAGAATACAAACAAAAACAGTAGAAAAAAGATAAAAAAAACACTACAAAATGAAATGAAATTGTGGAAAGAGTTTTGAACATGGTTTAAAAGTTTTAAGTGGTAGAGAGTTCCTAAAGTTTATGTCAAGCTATGGCACTGAAAGGTGTGGTTGGCGAGCAGATGCTCTCCTTGTGGCAAAAAATATATAATACAATTATCTTAAAATTAATTTTAAATAAACAGAAAGAGTTCAACAAAGCCAAAACGGTTGTGGTGAGGTCTTGCTGCAGCAGTTTAGACCAGCTGCAGACAAGAGAGCAAAGCCTGGAGATACTAAAGTATAGACTATTGCAATAGTCTAATCCAGAGTAAATCCATGCATGAATCACTGACTGTATTCAGACCTGAGATTAACATGCCTCCTGGCTAACTAAGATAAATGTACACCGTGTTAGGCAAGACCAGTCATAGCTGACATTAGAAGCTGTCTTGAGTGATCAGATGTCCGTTACCCACTTTACATGCAAATCAATGCTGAACAACATCACTTGGCGAGTTGTCAGCTGAGCAATAAACACATCAACGGTTCGGCTGATTTTTACATTCAGTGTCATTACGTGATTTGAAAGAGATGGAGGCAGATGACCCACTGTGGCAGCGCCAAAAGGGAGAAACCAAAGGAAGATGTACAAACATATTACATGTATACCTAGGGTTCCTTGCAAACGTATTTATAACCATTCAACCTCTATACATTTTGTCATATTACAACCATAAACTTCAACGTATTTAAGTGGGATTTTACATGATAGATCAACATAATGTAGTGCATAACTGAAGTGGTGAGAAAAGGATACATGGTTTCTACAGTTTTGTCAAAGGAAAGACAAAAAAAGTGTGCCGTCCATTTCTACTCAGACCCTCTGAGTCAATACTTCATAAAACTGCCCTTTGCTGCAATTACTGCTGCAGGTCTTTTGAAGTACGACTGCCCGCTTTACACATCTAGAGTCGCAAATTGTTGCCTATTTTTATAAGCAAAATAGCCCAACCTGAGTCAGATTATATGCAGAGAGTCTGTGGTCATCAATTTAAGCCCTGTCGGCCTGCAACAGGTTTTGTTTTTTCCCCATTGCCCTTTATTTATATCCATCAATATTTCAATAAACTCTGACTACCTTCACCGTCCCCGTCGAGCTTTGTGCCACCCATTGCATTTCAAACGTAGGCCCTAAAGTTAAATTTGGCATCTTCTGATCAGAGCACAATCTTCATGTTTGCTGTGTTCCCTATATGGCTTGTGGCAAACTGTAAAAGTTACTTCATAAGGCTTTATTCCCACCAATCTTCCATAAAAGCCTTTGTAGAGTGTACCACTAATAGTTGGTTTCTCAAGCTCTTTATGATGCGGTTTGTTTAATAATGTTCTCTAACAATCCTCTGAGGACTTCACATAACTGCTGCATTTATACTAAGAATAAATTACTCATAACTTGACTGTATTTACTAATTAGGTGCCTTCTGAGGCAAATGGTAGCTCTGGATTTTATTCCTGGTTATTAGAGTACAGCGGGCTAAATACAATTGCACATCAAGCTTTTTTGATTTTTCGTTTTGGTCAACAAAATTGAAAACCATGTATCATTTTATTTCATATTGTTTATAATTATCCACCATGTTGTGTTGGTGTATCTCTATAATCTCCAATAAAACACAGAAGTTAAAGGTTATAAATGTGACAAAATGTAAAAAGGTTCAATACTTTTGCAAGGCACAAATATACATTAACAAAATAAAAAAAAGTGTACCATTTAAACTGTAAAAATCACTGCAAAGAACTGGACAAAATAGCTGGTTGCAGCCGTGACTGACATCGTTTGTGTCAGTAATTATTTTTTGATGATTTTAAGGTTTTGATATTCTTTTCCAAAGACCATAAATATAAGAGGTTCTATAGAGAAACTACAAATAGCAGATTTTGTGAAATTCTTGCACTGTTCTCTCTCTCATAAAATCCTACCAATATATTTACTCAAAAATACAAATATTGAAACATGCAGTGTGGCACAATATAAAACAATATGGAAAAAAAAAACATTCAAATCAAATCTAAAACTATCAGTAAAGCCTGTATACACTGTAAAAAACATCAAAACTTAAAAACAATAAATACCTTGAGTAGATTGTATTCAGACAAACCTAAATTACATTGTATTTACTAGATTTAAAAGAAAGATGATTGTACCTGTTGGTGGAGCATTTAGTGCCTGAGGTGGCCCTCCATAATGTGCATAGAGGGGCTGAGCAGGGGCAGCCCCAAATCCACCTTGGTAGCCCCCCATTCCCGGCTGGGCCTGGGAGTATGGGGGTGCAGCTACGTAACCCTGTTGGCTCATTCTGCTGGGACAGTGGTCACTGTCTGCTCATACCAATCTGGAATGTTTACCAAGCTGAAATGGTAAGACAAAAAGCTTATAAACTAAATGAATTCATTTTAATTAAACAGTATTTACATGGCATCGTGAAAGTTGCTCATTCATTGTTGCATTCAGATTAGAGCAGAGGTAAACAAGCAACCCAACTCTCAGCTGAGATTTGACCTATTTCTCTTATCAGCACTGTGTAAAAGACCTTTGACCTGACTTTCTGACAAATAACGCACCGTTCCTTCGGTTCTACATTTTCATATAAGAACAGCACAGTGTAAAACCAAGGTCAACCGAAAACATTTACTTGAGTGATTTAAATTTAACTCAAGCAATTAACGTGTATATAAACTTTAAAACTGACTGATATTGTATGATTTAAAACGTACTTTTACAAACCTATAAATCACAGAATAGTGTAAGTTATTTTATCTTAAATATTTTCTCATAAAATGCTGTCATTTGAGTTTTACCAAGTCTTTTTCTATTTCAAATTCTGTTTAAGTTTAGCAAACCTTTGATGTGTCAACTTTATTCATCTACGAAACCAGTTTAAGTACTTTTAATTACAGCCAAATAAAAAAAAATTATAATTTAACTTAAATATTTTCAACAACGTATTATGAAAAAACTGAAAATGCATTTGAAAGTTCCCTTTTATTAGATGTAGCTCTACGGTCTCTTACTGTGGTTTTCTGCCTTTTCCTGACTGATAGAAACCAATGACTGTTTAAAACGATCCTTGTTTTAATTTTTAGACCCGGACATTATGTGTTGTTGTTATTTGACAACATTTAGCCTACTTTGTGCAGTCAGACAGGTTCTGTTTAAGTGATTTCTTGATTCTATAGGTATGGTGGTAATCAGGCCTAGGTGTGGCTAGTGAATATGAGCAACTTTTCCACAGCCCTATACATCCCTCAGACCTTCTTTAACCAAGCTTACTGGAGATAGCCCTACATGGGGGTTGACTCTACAGTCTCATGGTCCAAAGCACTGGGCCTCTAACCAATGTGCCAAATAGCTTACCTTTCACCACTAGTGGGAGGTCCCAGAAAATGAGTTGGTAGACTGTTGTAGCTTCCTTTTTGTGGTGTAATACAACACATTTTTTCTTTAAAATAACCAAAATATCTGCCATTTTACAATGTACTGGTTTAACAATTGCCAGGTCTGCTGCAATTTGAGATTGTAAAATGTAATTAAGGTTCCTTAAAAAAAACAAGTTTTCTTACTTAGAATAACTGGTTTATTAAAGCACAGTCAGCTGTAACCAATAACAAAAACAGTTTCCAACCCGTCTTATATTATTGTGGTCAAATCAAAGCAAATCATGCAGAATTACAAACTTGTTTCAATTCAAGACAACTTAAAAAGTATCCAAAACTTCAAGTTTGGTGGGTACAGTTAATGAATTGAATTAAGTGAGATGCAGGATAATATTTACACTGGGTCTTGCAATTCAAAAACTCCTAAGTGCACATGTTTCAACAATATCCATGTATTTAAATATAGCGCTTATGACAACACTGCAGCTGTAATTTAACTTTCTAAAAGCAGCTGCTGAGCACAGCTGGGTCATTAAGCAACAGCTGCGTATTAACAGCTTCATCTAATCCATTTAAGCCCCGGACATTGATTATTTTAACACATTTCGATCTAATTAACACAGAAATTATAATAGTTTAGGTGGTTTTGAGGTTCAATAGTAAGGAGACTGCGCAACTTCCGAAAATTGCCACGTCAAAGTCCGTTATGAAGGGTATAAAAAAGCTGTTACAAGTCTTCGGTAATTAAAAACGCAACTTAGCAGACATGTTTGCTACTTCGTAGGTGGAATTGGATTCAATAACATTGGCCTTTAATATGCGTTTTATAAAAACATGACATCACATTGTTACTACATACTAAGGCATCTTTACGAGTAAACGGAAAGCGCTGCAAAGTTTCCAGCTGCGAGACAAAGCTTCAAATGAAATATCACCTGAGGAGGGATTATTGTTCAGTTCGGCTGTAATGGCGTTATCATCCCTGGTTAGCGTTGTTTACCTGAACAGCGGGGAAGAGAGGTCCTCTTCTTCTCTGAGAAAATCGGAGTGCCACGTCAAACTCCACAGAGCACCGGGTCTCTCCGCTGCCGTGACGACGACAAATCAGACATTTTTACAGGGAGTGAAAGCTTTTCAAAATAAAGGCCTAGAACGTAAAGAAACGTTCTCGCACGACGCAAATAAAGCAAACACGAAGTCGTTTTGTCAAACATTCAGACTGAATCTGTCCCAAATGAACATTTTATAGCTTAATAAAATGTATGTGGTGTCTTCTTATTCATAGATTTCCTTTATAACTAGATGGTGGGTTTTACTCTGAAGAGTTCACCGTCGTACTTTCGTTTTTGCGTGAAGCTCTTTAAGCTAATTTAACAGACTGGGCTTCTGGTAATGTATGCGCATGCGTGAATCTAAGGAAACCCATACACGTCAGCACAGTGAGTGATGTGCGTTTCGTTTCATCACCTGAATATGGACTTATTCAATTCGTCCTCCCTTTTCGTACCCATGTACCAAAGCCACTGCGTTTCAGTTCATTTATCTTGTTAGTTCAGCATTTTGTTGTATTATGGAGATCAAGTTTGATAAAAAAAAAAACGCACAATTCTCACATATCGCTCGATTAAATTGTATCCTTATGTTCTTAAAGGTTCGTATTGCCCCATTGATTTTGGTTCTGATTCCGGTTAGGGCCAGTTAACCCCTCCGAAATATTAGAAACTATGATCCATGTTCAAAGCAAAGAACCCTGAGCGACCTCTTGTTGGTAGATAGTATTTATTGGAGTTACATTTACCAGTTTACGTTTTTTAATACTTTTAATCCTGTTGTTAAAGCGAACGACAGGATCACCAAAACACTGACCATTACAGCGTATTCGTATCCTCTGACCCGGTTGCCTCAAAGTTACTCTCTGGATCCAGAAAATATTGGAGGGAAAAAAATTCACATAATTTTGGTTTCCAATCATCCTGTAGATATTTAGGTAATTGTCAATCCAATTAAGTGAGTTCACTTCTAACGCATATTCAAACAAAGCGAGTGGTGCCACCTGCATTGGAGGGTTGATCATCCTAACAGTCTTATATGCATGAAGACCGGGTTGAAAAAGTTGCAACATACTACATACAAACTGAAACTTACTTTTCTGTCAGAGCAAACTCTGGTATTTTCTTGCAGACAGACTAAATGTGAGCAGTCAATTCTTCCCATCGTGTAAAGTGAAATCATAGAATTAGAAACTCCTGCAGGAGCTTTTGCGCCTTGGCCATATGTAATATTTTATTTATTTATTTATAAATATATCTCCCTCCCTTCTCATGGCAGCGACAGTATATTTAAACTCCTGAAATTGTATTATGGTTTTCGGTTTTGGTGTGCCGTCCGAGGATTATCAGTGGTCCCCTTATTCCAAACTGTCTGGAGCCGCCCCCGCTGTATGTGGCCAAAGTGCTGTAGCCTCCTAATAATGGTCATTAATAAAAAAAAAAATGATGATAAATCAATATATTTGAAATGTTTGAAAATGTAATTTAAGAAATATTTAGCTATATGTAAATGACGCACAAAGCTTTATTTAAACATCCCAGATAGGCATCGATGGTCTGCAGCAAGATCCATATACTGATACTATTACGCACAAGTTTCGCAGTGATGAGCGTGGAGCCACCAAAACGCACCGCCCGCAGGCGGATCTCTGCGCTGTGACGTTTCCAAAAAGCGGGCCGGACTCAGTTAGAACTCAGATGAGGGGGGAATTACACAGCTTTGTGGTCGATGTGGTTATTGTGAAGCGCCGCTACTAAGGGGCTGACAGCTCGATGAGCGCGCCGTGGTAGTTTGGCTGCGCGCAGCATGGGCACCGGGGACTACGTCTGCGTGACCTTGCGTGGTGGCGCACCGTGGGGATTCACCCTAAAAGAGGGAGAGGGGGACATTTACAGACCTTTACTCGCTTCCCAGGTATCTATCTATCCTGATTTTCTTTTATGAAATCGCTTTGCTGCGTTACCAGGCAACTGCAAAACCGTAGGAACCAAGAACTATTTCTAACAATTTGTTTTAAAAATTTTTGGTTTGGTGAAACACTTTGTTTCGACTGGCTGCATTTTTGTGTGCGTTGGCCGTGTTTTGGTGAGAGATTCCTCAGCATCCTTATATGGTCAAGGCCAAAGAGAGAGTGCGAAGCTCAGGGCAGTGATCGTTTATACGTTTGCAGAGGCTCTTGCAAGAAAACAAACCATTATTCAGGATGTGTACTAACCTGGGAAAGAGAAATGAGTGTTATGCCTGGATGCATATGCAGATGAACCAAAACTGATAACGATAAAGCTAAAACCTTTCCAAGAAGGTGCATTTAAATGACTGATAAGAAAGAGGGTGTGACGACAGATTTTTAGACTTTTTATTTTAATGTGCAGCAGGCTTTCTAAAAAATATAGTTATGATTCAGAATTGTCATGGTACAGAACACTGATTAGAAGTATCACAGTAATATGGAATGAAGACAAAGATCAAAAACAAAATATGTTTAGCATGATCTAAATGATTTTATTTAAACTTACTAACCAGCTCATGGCTTACCGCAGTATTCTGGAAAAAAAAAACGTAATTAGAGTCATGGGTGGTACTCATTTTGTTTCAAAACCTTCGCCATTTTTTTTTTTTTTTGTGACTGGAAAGAAACCACTAATTTGTCTTTACTCTAAGTGAGGAAAACATGAAGTGATCGGTTCAGCCAGCTGACCAACAGCAACAAGTGGGGAAGGGGTAGCGCTGCACTGCTCTATGCTTTAAACAGCCAGGTGAAAGCTCTGGTCATTCTGGTACTTTCTGTGGGACCTCATTAAAGGGACTTTAAACTGTAGAAACATTATGATGAAAATTAAAACCAGAGCTTTAAATAAAACTCTGTACACATTTATACCAGTAGCTAGCCTATGCTTTAGCTTTCACAGCTTGACTGTCTGTGTTTTTCATAACATGTAATATTTCTAAACATCTGAATTGGTCCTTTTTGCAAATAAAAGAAAAATGTATTAGCCATCTTCCAGCCAGCTGACCAAAAGTGCAGCTGTTCTATGCTACATATAGTTGGAGTACAGTCTTGGTATCTTCACTACGTTCTCTAGCATCTCATTAAGAGCACATTTTATGCTAAGAACAGTCTGAAGGAAACTTTTAGCAATTTTCTAATTGTAACTTTTTACAATCTTGTCAGTAAATACCGGTAACTAGCCTATGCTTTCCTTTTTACTCCTTAATTGTCCGTGCTTTTCACTATTAAACATATTTGTAAATTGCTGAATTTGCTTTCTGCATTAATGTACACAGCAACAGATGTGGGAGGGGCAATGCTGCAATATTCTTATGCTCCATACAGTTGGAAAACAATCCTTATTCTGCCGGTTTCTCTGGCATCTGAACAGTGGGACGAATATTTTAGCTGTTATGAAACTGTTACTTGATGTAGCTTGATACCGTAACTGTTCAAATACCTAATTGTTTGTGGAGATTTAGGGCAAATCCTCCAGATCTGTCAGTGGTCGTACATACAATATAGTGCCTTACAATACAACTTAAGTTATACTGGGACTCACTGGTATTACTTTTCGGAAATCCAGTCTAAAATAACTAATGGCAGAAACTTTGCAGTTTCTATTGTAAGAGAATCACAAGTTAACTTAGTCCTCACCCAGTTCATTGCTTTAGTGAAAAACATTTCTTAAAAGCTGCTTTCTGAGCCTACAGTCCAGTCACAGTAGTAAAACCAGGTGCCTTAACTCCTAAGGAGCTGCTGTGGCTCTATATATGGTATTGCAATGCACGCTGCACAGATCACTCATCAAGTCGTCGTCAAAATACTGAAGATGTAAATGTTTTCGTTGAGCTGCATTCCTTGCGACATCAAAGCTCCAGCTGAAAGAAAAGCCTCAGAGACTAAAGCATCAGGAGATCATTTTTAGTTCTAGAAGATCATGCAACGACTGAATAAAGAAGTTTGTTTCTGACTTTCATTAAGACTTTTCTGCAGCTGAAGGTAGTATGTTAATATTTCTCCATAGGAGACAGTTCATTTAACAGGTCTCTGAAGCAACACATAGCAATGTTTAGAAGAAAAATTGGACGAAAAACTGCATTTTTTCGCTAGATTTGGATCAGTCTACCACGGAGGTAACCAAAAGTATATTAGAACATCATCTCAGAAAAAATATCTGAACCTTTTAATAATCCTTTTAGTTTTCACTCACAAGTAAACACATTCTGCACTCAGTCCTGTAAAGTGTCTTGCAAAATGCTATGCCAAAAACAGGGCTCCATACAGGGACAAAGCTCTGTGCTCTGAAAAGCTTATGTAAGTTTTATATCTCCCCTGAAACCATCCAATCATGGAGCTAAACGTTGAGTTCAACATCATCTGTTTGCTTGTCATCTGTGGATGATCAGACAAAATCATCTGGGAACCAGAACTTTATTAAACTCTTTCATTTTTAGTTGAAAGGACAGAAAGCCAGGTCAATAAGTTAAAAGAAATATCATCATAAGGTCTAGATTTCTCTGTTTTTTGGTAAATTTTCTCTTGAATTTTTTGAAGCGTTTTTGTTTTTTTTGCTCATTAGAGTGGTGGTGCATGATTTTTTAATTTCCCGCCTAAAAGGGGGGTTTTTGTTTTTTTCTTTTTTCGAGTCCGGGGCCAAGTAGAAAACTGATGAGGTCACTTTTTTTAAAGCTACAGAAACAGCAAAATATCTCAAAGGAGATAAAAAAAATACAAAAAAACAACTACTACCCTTGTGTTGCAGCCTAATTACAAAGGTATTTCATCCTGGAATGTGGAACGTCAACATGCATTAAATCAGGTATGAAACAACGAACTGTGAACCCTTAAATCTGCCAAATGGGTCTATTATTTACAACTTCATATCTCTACAGCACAATTAGATCTCTAACCCGACCCGAATAGATTATTGAATTAGATATGGACCAAGAGGCCTTCTGTTGTGGATATTCAAGCCATAATAGCGCGCCATCAGAACCTTATTAAGCTATTAAGAAGTCAGCAAAAGGCCACAGCTTCAGTCATTCAGTGGTGCTTTCCTGCTCCCCTTAACTACTTCTACTGCACGAGTACTGGCTCTGTATTTCTCATTAAATCATCAATCTGACAGAAACTCTGTAAAAAGATGGTACATGATTTTTGTTGTTTTTTGGTTTCACATCTAAATAAATTAAGGTTAGGTCTCCATAGCAGCTGGATCTGAATGGTGATGTTAGAAAACAACAAAGTTTGCTCTTAGTACTTTGACTTGTTGATTCACATGGTGAGGCGTAGTTTGGCCTTGATCTGGTTAACCACATCATATCATGCACTGGTTTTCTTCGGACATCCTGTATGTTTGGTTAACTAGTGACTTTAAGTCTCAGGATGGGTGCGCATGGTTGCTTTTCTCTTTTTGCACCCTGACAAACTGTGATGTGCAACTTTTGCCCAAGAACACTTGGTTTAGGCTTCAGCAAATACAATATTTTTCATTTAGGTAAATGACCTTTTTATCATGTTATTGCGAACAAAGTAAGGAGCAACACTTGAAATTGTCGTAGTCTTACTATTTGTGTACTCTTTCTAAAGTAAGAATGTCTGACAAGGATGTTTACACAGAGCCTTAAAAAATCAATTTTTTCTTTTTACTTTTGGTTTAATTTGTTATTTTTTCCCCAAAAACGCATTTTGTTATTGGGGCAAAAATTTTGATCATAATAGTGGCAAACTAAAATGAGGTTCTGGCGGGTTTCTTTCAACAATGCCGTTCTTCCCACCCCTTTTTTTATAAAGTCTAGATTTGCGGAGTGCATGCATGACTAAAATTTGTGCTGTCTACACCTAAGCTGTGGGCTTTGAAGCTCCTCCAGAGTTGCCATAAACATCTAAGCTGATTAACACTCTCCTTGCCTGCTCTGTCAGTTTAGGTGGATAGCCATGTCTTGGTAGTTTTGTATTTGTGCCATACTCTAACGTAATTCAGCTTTAAACTTCTCCATAGCTTTCTCCATGACCTGTCTGCTGAGTTCCCTTGTCCCATGTAATTTTTGTTTCCTAATTTCTCTAATAAACCCCTTTAGGCCTTTACAAACACCTGGATTTTTTGGGGATTAAAATTACAACAGTTTTTACTCCTTAAGGGAATTAAATTATCTGGGGGCAAATTTGGGTTTCATTTTGATTTTAATTAGGGATATCTGAGTAAAAGAGGATGAATTTAAAATTACGCCCTACTTGTTTTGTTACATTAAAAACTAATAAAATACATTCCACTTTGGGGTTAAAAACAAGTCTAAAAGTTAAAGCGGTGTGAAAACATTTGAGAGGTACTGTAGCTTGGTGTTACTTGTGGGTAAACTTTATAAATCGTCTGACTTAAGTTTAAAATAAGTTGATTAAAAAGAACTAGGTGTCTGATCTTCCCTTATGATGTATAAAACCTGCAGGCAGCTGAAAGGGATTTACCAAAAATGTAAGAATGTGATTCATCTGAGTTTTGGAAGGTTGGATCTTCTCTGAGCTACTCTTCTAGTGATTTTCATTTTGCAGTTTAAGTCTGCTTAGCTTATAGGCTAACTTATAGAAAACAGGGTAGTCTAGAACCCTTTACAAAGTGAGGATTAAATGTGATTGTTTTTTGGCAAACCTTTAATTCAGAAAAAGTGGACAGAACTGTTTATCACCAGCTGTATTTACCTGTTGCATTTCTAAACAAATGACTCAGGCTCGGCTTTTACGAGCAGTAAATTTCAAACAGGACAGGGAGAGGGAAAATGGGACCACGATTTGAGCTCAACTGTGTATGTTTGGCTTCCAAGGAGGGCTGGGACAAACATTCTCCCTCCTTTTTTGGAGTGTGGATAGGTTATGGTCAGGTTCCAGCAGAATCCATCCTCCCTGTAATGAGATGTGATTGCTGATGGATGGCCACTCTGACTGCCTTTTTAGGGTCTGTTTATCTACTTATAAAAACTGAGAGTAAAGTCAGGGGGTTTATATTAAAACTAGCAGCTGTATAATGTAAATCATAAAGCATTCTAGTTTACAGTAACCAGGCTCGCAGAACTTTTTTTAATTTTCCTTATTTAACACAGATTTGTTTGTGTTTGAGTTGGGGTTTTTTTTAAGCAAAAAGGTGGGATCAAGGAATAGAGGCAACAATCCCCAAAACCAGAGAAACGAGGGTCTCCTAAACATGCTATTTCTGCGCCATCTAGTGACAAATACTACTTACTACAAGTATAGGTGCTTTTTGTTCAGAACGTAACGAATGAGGAGCTGTTGCAGTAAGTTTTGCATTTTCGGCCCATGTTTCAGTAATCCTCTGCTGAAAAACCAACTCTGTGTGTGTTTAAGTTTAAGTTGGCTGAACTATTTTATTTATATTTATTGCCCCTCCTGTGTGTGTTTGTGTGTGTGTATGTGTGTGTGTGTAATTTTGTAATTGTATCATATTAATTAATATTTTGAGGGAGAAAAACAGAAAACAATTTGACGTATTTTAAAAATTGTAAGGCTCAAAAACAGCATTGTATTTTTTAGATATATTTTATAATGATAAATACACACATATTTGTGCAAAAACGAGGAATAATTTGAAATATGTTTAAAGTTATGAACTCAGGAAATTGTTAAATGCTACTGTGCCATTAAATGCGACTGTAGCAGACCCAAATACAATAGTGCTACTGTACCCATTTGTGTCCAAAACAGAAAGGGGCTTTCAATGATATTTGCACACTCATGGTTAGTGACCTTTTCATATGATTTAATTTTCATGGTTAACCTTTTGATTTTCATGTCACAAATCTTTTTTCCTTGCTTACTGCAATGAATCCCTGAGAAGATTTGAGCTGGAGGTTGTGTAGATTAACTCAAGTTTAATGTACTGGATGCACTGATGAGTTTTCTGAGGTTCTGTTGTCTATTGACTATGGGAAATTGGAGAATTATAAAACAGGAATTTATATATTGAAGTGTTTCCAAGTCCTAAGAAACCTATGAACAGTTGCATTCCTTGCACTTCTTACAAAATGTAACTCAGGTATACTATCTGTAATAGGTCCTATCACATTTCCAGACTTGTATCCTCTAATTGTGTGGTACTAATATGATCGTTCATCTCCATAGCTGTATGAGTGGCCTTTTGAGCTGATTTTATGGGCAATTTCCCCTTATTAAAAATCTCTAAACCATTAGGTAGCAAGAACCAATTACTAGAAAATTAAATTTTAATCAAGGGGTTTAAATGGGGTTTAAAAAAGTGCCCCCTTTAAAAGGGAAACTCCCCTTTTCTTGGGTTTCATGACGCACGGATAGCAAGTGGAAGATTTTAAATTTCCTTTTTTTTTGAAAAAATGGGGCCGAAAAACATTAAAAGGGACCTATTATTAAGAAATGTATGTCCATGATGAGTAGTTGTAAACTTTGCTCGGGAACTGTGTTGTGATCTTTTTAGTAAAGCTAAAGATTATCCCTTCAAACATAAAACATATTTTTTTTTTTTTATTTTAAAAGGCATTAAAATTTATGTCCCAAAAAAAAAAACACGGGTGTTTCCCTTTCTTTCTTTGGGAAAAAAATAATTTTTTAACTTTTGTAAAAAGTTTTTTGGGCTAAAATCCCTTTTTCATTCCCGTATTTGGGTCCCCCCTTTTATATATTTTTTGGGAGTAAAAGGGGCCCCAGGGTTTTAACCCCCAACTCAATTCCCCCTTTTTTAAACCCGGAATCATGGTTTTTTTACCCTGCCTTTCCCCTTTCCTTTTGCGGTTCACCTTTTCATTACCCCCATTTCAAAATTTAATCCTTTTTTCCTCCCCCATTCCTTTTTTTTTCATCCCTCCCCTTCCTTTATCCCCATCTCCTCCGGTTTTCCCTATCCTCCCCCACCCTCTCTTTATCCTTCTTCCCTTATCCTTACCTCACCCAACTATCATCTTTACCTCCTTTATGCCTCCAGATGCTCATCCTCATGTCTCTCATACCTAGAACCTTCATTTTTGATCTTTGTGTCCTTCAAGCTTGCGTCGCACATCCGTATCTCCTTCATCCTTTATCCCTTCCTTCTTTGTCTCTCATCCCTACATTCTTTATCCTTACATTCCCTTTAAAAGGGTTTATACTTAGTTTTTGGGAAAAAAAATGGAAAATTTGTGGGAAAAAGATTTCCGTCTTTTACCCGGTAGGGGTGAGTAGGAAAAAAAGAAAAAAAGAAACATGGAAAAAAAATACCCCTTGTCCTCATTTTAGCCATTCCTTTCTTGCTTCCTCATCCCTTTTTCCCCAAATTTTATTTCCCTTTTTAAATTCTTTTCCTTTTTTCGTTTTTGCTCTTCCTTTTGTCCTTCCCCGGCTTTATAGGGGTTTTTCTTTTCCCTTTTTTTCTTTCTTGTTTCCCCTTTTCCTTTTTAAATTCCCCCGACTTTTTTTTATTTTGGGCCCCCCTTCTTCCTTTTGTCTAAACCCCCTTCCCTCCTTCTTTGTGCTCTCCTTCATTCTTTGTGTTTTAACCTTAATTTATTACTTGTTGTCCTCCTTCCGTATGCCCCCAACCCTTTTTTTTCCCTTGGTTATTTTCCCCGCCCTTGGTTGTTTCTTCCTTTCCCTTTCTTCCAAAAGCCCTTCCCAGTATTTGGGGTTTTTTATTTTTTCCATTATTTTAAAGCCCGGTCCCGTTCTCGAGATTTTTAAAAATACCCCAAATTCATAAGGGTTTTTTGTATTTTTAAGTTTAAAAAAAAAACCCTTAAAAGGGGCCGGGGAACTTTGGAAAAGTCTTTGGGAATTTTTTGATGGAAAAGGGGGGGGGAACCTAGTTCTTCATCCCCTTCTAATGACCCATTGGCCACACTTAAATTCTCTCTTTTTTGCATCCCGCGGTCCCAATCACCAGGGACCAGGGTTTCCTCAGACCACCCAACCCCCCGAATCATTCTTTTCAAAAATTTATCAAAAGGGTTCCCCTTTTTGGATGTAAATTTTCCCCCTCTCTTCTTAAAAATTTTAAAACTTTACATTGTGCATGGAAGTCTTTGGGGAAATGAAACAAATGGGTTTTGCTGGTTGGGGTAAGATTTATTGTAAAACAGGTTGTTATTTTCAGGTCTCCTTTTTTCTCCAGGTTTCCCCCTTTGGTCCCTGTTTGTGTTATTGCCAGCTGCGCAGAGGAAAATTTTGTTTCCCGGGCGGGGCTGAATAACGGTCGGGATAAAAAGGGCACTGGGGGGGATTTGATACACAAAATTTTCTGATGGGGCCCTTTTGTTCTCCCTGGTTTATTTCCACTGCAGGTGGAAGATGGCAGTCACGCCTGCCTGGCTGGAGTCCAGGAGGGTGATGAGGTGGTGTCGATCAACGGGGAGCCCTGCGGTGATCTCACTCTTTTACGAGCTCTAGCACTCATCGAAACATCCAGTACCAGTCTGCAGTTACTTCTTAAAAGGTTGTTCACCCTTAATAGTTAGCTAAAACGATCATTTGGTAGAAAAGATAAAATTATAGTAAACCGTTAACTTTATGTTGCCCCGTCAAAAATAAATGAAAACACAAATTGCCAAAAGTATTTGCTTGTCTGCCTTCAGACATACATCATACAGTGATGACATACATTGATGACATATTGATGACTTGACCACTGACACGTCATTCTTAAACCATAGGGTTTGAGAATGACGAGTTCCCCGCCTTTTGCAGCTATAACCGCTTTAACTCCTCTGGGTACACTTTCCACAAGGCTTAGGACTGTGTTTGTTGGAATTTTTGCCCATTTTTCAGGTCAGACACTGATATTGGATAAGAGGTCTTCTGCTCTAATTCATCCCAAAGGTGTCAGGACTCGGTGTAGGCCAGTCAGTCTTATGGACCCTGCTTTGTGCGCTCATGCAGAGTCATGTAGGAACAAGAAGTTGCCACCTCCTAGCTGTTCTCACAAACTTGGGAGCATAAGATTGTCCAAAATGTCACTGTATGCCAAAACCTTAAGAGTCACTTTCACTGGAAAACAGCTCCACACCATAATCTCCTTTGCATCTGAATTTATGCTAGACACAATACAGTCAAGCAGGTGCTGTTGTCCAGGCAACTGAAATGCCCAAACTCGTCCACTGGATTGCCAGAGAGACAGGCATGAATCATCACGCCAGTAAACTCATGCAATAATTACTGCTTTGGATAATAAGAAAAATAACGTGTTTGATTGTTTAAATTATAGCCTTCTATTACAAAGTCTTCAAAATATGGACTTTAGAGAGTCCAAAGAGACTCATTAAAGATTGAGTAAGATGTAATTGGTCATCAAACTGCCTAACCGTGTGTTTAATTTTATCAGCATGTTTTTTTTTTTCTGACAGGAAGTATATTACAGTTTTGGTATTGGCCCAGGTAGAGTCCCAATTTGAATTTGATAAAGAATCAGTTGAAGGAGCTAAAGATTGATGGCATGGTGATGGCATGGATGCATAGATTAACATCTAAGATAAAGATCAAAACCACAAGGAAAACATGCAATAAGCTGATAGCAATAGATTATCTCCAACCTTTACTTTAATGTTTTTAAAGTTCTCTGGCTTAGTTAAAGTTGGTTCTAAATGTGTCCCTGTTAAATAAAGGTAAACAAAAACGATTTGCTTGACCTTAAGCTTCTTCAGATTGGCGTCTTGACTTCTGTGGGAGGTAATCAGGAAAGACCATTTGTCCAATTAACTATAACATGATATTTTATAGTTATATGTTAACATGTTATCAGATTTATTTTCTGGTACCTGAAACTTCCTGATGGTCTTTGCTCATGCCTTGACTGGTCAAAACAGTTTTAAGTGTCACCAGAAGCATTGTAGTCATATTAAACGTTGTTTCTTTCTCTTTCTGCTCCATATAGAACATCCTTTATAAGGGAAACAATGACATTTAAGTGTAGTTAATAAAATGCATGAAGGGTGCGGTGAGTCTCGTAGCGAGAGATCACGCGACCCATATACGGAGGCTTCGGTCCTCAACGGAGCTGTCCCTGGTTCAAGTCCCGACCCCGGCAGCCTGTGCTGCATGTCTTCCCCCTCTCTTTACCCCATTTCCTGTCTGCCTACTTTCTAATACCAAAAAATTAAGGCAAAAAAATAAATAAATAAATAAATTTAATTAAATAAAATACATGAAGACACTGCCCTCTTTTTATTTGTAGATTAGAGTTGTACTTTTCAAAGTCTGATTGACAGGAATTCAGTGACTGCAGTGAGGTATTAACATTTTGTAATGCTTTTCACAGAACTCCGTCAAAGTGGAAATTAGTACCAGTGAGGTGTAAATATAATTACTTTCCATTTTATGTCTCTGACCTTTTGTTTAAGGTTATGAAAATTAGATCTACTTCATTGCTTTGACAATTTAAGCCTAGTGGCCTATCGCTTCAGTCCAATTTCACGTGTTTAAATGGTATTTTGTGGACATTCTTCTTAGGCAAACAAGAACATAGTTTAAATATTTAAACTTAACATTTTTTTATGCAATTTTTGTCATAATAGCACCATCTAACACAAAATGTAATGCACAAAGTCAAAAGTGGAATGTTTGGGGTGTGTATGTGTACTCGTTTATGTTACCTACTTAGGACTTTTTCTGGCATATTTACTAACCTTCTAAAGACCAATAGGCCAAATGGGGACCAAAATCTGTTGTTAATGTGGCGGACCCCCATTTTAGGTTCAGAGGTATGGTGTAAATTAAATTTAGGATAAGATTAGAGTCAACAATATACAGGTATTGGTTAGAGTGAGGATAAGTGTTAGGGTTAGGCATAAATGCTGTTACTAAAATGAATAGAAGTCAATACAAAGTACTAAGTATGGTTAGAAATTCAAACTTCCAGTTCATCAGGGTGACCCTGTGTGTATGCATTCAATAAAATTTACCAGTGCCTTTTCTGAAGAGCAAGCAAAATATAACAAAATCTTTTTCAATGTAATTTTCATTACCGCTGTCCCTCTTTTCTTTGAAAGATTCAACTTCATCCCCACTGAAGACAATGAATCAGAAGGGATATACCTCGGTGAAGGGGTCTCTTCAGATGAAAATTTGAAAACCACCACCCTCCACATCATTTCCCCAAAGTCTGAAATCCCAAGGGAGGTCTACATATCTGATCCCCAAGGTAAGGTCCTCCATCGGGAGTTGGACAGCGACACAGAGGCTCCCCACGGAGGTAACTTATCAGATGATTTGGGAGGCCACGAGCTGGTTTTTAAGAGCAAGAAGGACGTACAACAGTGCTTCTCCCCTGGAGAATTCGTGGAGCTTCAGGTGTCCTTGTCTGAGCAATCCTTGGACGATAGGGGCTACACCTCTCTTGGGAGTGCTCGAGGGTTTAAAGGGGACTTTTCAACCATTGAAACAGTTCGAACCACCTCATCACACCATGTGCCATGCCCCGTTAGAGAGCCACTCAGGCAGCACGGCGTGGTGGTCAATGCTCCCTCGGTGGAGGTCACTTTGAAGCTGCCCGATGCATCAGGGACAGGGAGGGGCACTCTGAGTGTGGGTGGCCCTACTGTCATTGAAGATGTTGGGTCGCAAAGTGAAAAGGAGGAAGGAGGGGATCTCTGCCAGCCTGCTCCTGGGTCTTTCACTGTCTCATTCGAAATTTCATCGGACGAAGCAACTCTAGCCGAAGATCAGGAAGACTCTGACTCTGAAGGGGATCAAGAAAAACCCAACAAGCATCGTGCAAAACATGCAAGTAAGTAACTTTGAAAATGTACTATTTTTACCATGAAGTTTTGCATCACTAAACTGCATTAGTTGACATGTGTGCATTCCAAAGCTTGATGCCCTGTGTGTGTAAGCCTTAAAATAGTATGTTTTTTTTTACTGCTCTTGGAGGAGGGAGCTCATTCCTTTCAGTGAAAGCAGATACGGCGGAGACAGAAAGGATTTTTTTTTTTTTTTAAGTATAACATTAAACCTTTAGAGATAAAAAGAATTGATAAAAAGTGAGAGGCAGTTCCTTCAAACCTCGTAAGCATTCTTTATGGGGGGAATATAGACATAGTGAGGTGCTCCTCTGAGCTGTGTAAAAGACAGAAATATCACGCGAGCACACTGATGATGCCTGCAGAAGTGACTCTTTGACAGACACCAGCATGTGTTCCCCTCATTTGTTACCTGATCCTTTCAAACTGGGTGCTTTAACTGGGCTGGAAAAGTGAGGGTGTCTATCATTCTCGTTGTCTTCTCCACCCTCTGGTTTGTCCTGCGCGAGCATTAAGAAGTAAGCCTGTTTGATTTATTTTGTAGGAATAACTTTGCTTTGTTAGATTGGGTTGGTAAAGTATGGTGCGTGTTTGTTTAAATGTGTCAAATGATGAAACCCAAAAGGATCTTTTATTAAGTTACAGGTGACGACTTCTAAAGACGATCGGACTCTTAAAATCCTTGCATGCAGGTTATTTCTGTGGTTCATATTTTTGGTTTGTCATTCTGAACGGTTCATTTGATGTATGGTGTTGTAGCTTAGCGAGTGAACCAATAAAAGCATTATACATAGATCAAAGAATTTTAATGCTTCTTTCATAGATTGATATTTTTACACCCAGCTAAATAAACAATACTGTTAAAAGTAGGAACTTTTGTGTAAATTTAAGAATATAGGCAATTATTATATGAAGGAAGTAACTAGCTTTGTTTACAATTCTAAAAATGTTTGAATCATTTTCTAAAAAAAAAAATAGTCGACTGTAAAAGTATTAACCCTAGCCCTATCCCAGCATTTGTGTTCTTCACTGGTTGTATTTGTGAACTCATGCTGCACCAAATTATGTTATCGGTGTTGTATTAATTAATTTATGTATTAAGACTACATTAATAACTCTCTCCCAGGCCCTTATTTCCTAGTTTTTCATGTTCTTTAAAGGTTTCAGATGATTGCTCAATAAAGGTCATATTTTATTTCCCAGCCCGGATTAAGGGTTGGTACGTTCCAACTCTCAAGACTTGAAATTACTTTTTATACAAAAATACATAAGGTTATTTACATTTAGTTAATTTTTCTTGTAATTAAATTTAGCTTTTCTTAGTTTTGAACTGTCTTGTATGTGATTAATTGCTTTATTTTTAGATGAAATCTTTCTAAAATAAAAATCTTTATGTTTAATTTGGCAATATAAATTTACCTTTTTTGAATCTCTTCTGAACACAGGACTGTTTTTCTTCACTACACAGGGCTCAGACGTAACGAGAGCCTGTCAGAGAAACAGGTGAAAGAAGCCAAGTCCAAATGTAAACGTATTGCACTCCTGCTTTCGGCCGCTCCTCCAAACCCCCACAACAAGGGGGTGTTGATGTTCAAGAAACATCGTCAGAGGGCCAAGAAATACACGCTTGTAAGCTACGGCACAGGAGAAGACGAACCGGAGTTCAGCGACGAAGAAGACGAGGTGAACGGAGACGACAAGCAAGAAATCCCAGCTGGTGAATTTAGCTTTGAAGCTAATATCGATTGTGAATCAAACAAGCATTTTCTTTTGAATGCTCCAGGTAGTAAAGGTGTGCTAACTTTTAAGTTGGAGAAGAGTCTTGTTGAAATTAACAATAACTTGAACGAACAAGCAGAGATGGAATGTTTTCCCGAAACCAAGGGCAAGGGTGCCATGATGTTTGCTCAAAGGCGTCAGAGGATGGATGAGATTACCGCTGAACATGAGGAACTTCGGCGCCAAGGGTTACCTGTTGAAGCAGTGCCAGAGATGGAAAAAAACTTAGTGGAGCAGTCCTACATGCAGTCCACAACAGAGGGTCATGCTTACATGGATGTAAATATGCACCAACAAAACCAACAGAAGTACCAGCAGTATCAGGAGCAACAGTACTATGAGCAACAACAGAACTGCCAACAGCAGCAACAGTATCAACAATATCAGCAGCAGCAGTATGAGCAACAATACAAGCAACAGCAAATGTATCAGCAACAGCAACAATATCATCAAGAGCAGCAGCAAATGCAACACTATTCTACAAGCATCAATGGCACAATCCAACGTCAAACTAATGAAATTCAGAGTTCTTACAGCAATCGTACTGCAAAACCTTTTACAGCAGAAAATGTGGTGGCAACCCCTTATTCTCATGTAGCAAGTGGGACCAATCAAGAATCTGTGGGCCAAGGAGAGCAGATAGCTTCCCGCGATGAGCGCATTTCTACTCCTGCAATTAGGACTGGCCTACTATTGGACTCAAGGAGAAAGAATACCAGCAAACCTATGTTCACATTTAAAGAAGCCCCAAAAGTATCACCCAACCCTGCGTTGCTGAACCTTCTCAACAGAAGTGACAAAAAAGGGTTTGAGTCTGGACCTGAGGAAGACTATCTTAGTCTCGGGGCTGAAGCTTGCAATTTCCTTCAGTCCCAAAGACTTAAACCTAAGATTCCTCCACCAGTTGCCCCAAAGCCTGTGATCAACCCCAACTCCCCTCCTTGGTCTGCTCAGATTGAAGCAGCCAACCAGGGCATGCCTCAGTGTGCTGAAAATAGTCTGTCCACACCTGCTGCAGCCCCAACCACAGAGATGGTCCCTGCTTCAGAACTAGAGCCAACTCCTGCACCTGCCACTGAGCCCTCTACCCTTCCTAACCCTGAGGAAACTACTGCAGACCCCCCCACAGCAGAACAGCATTCATGGACTCTCCCAGAGTCAGAGTCCCAACAGCAGCCTCCACAAGTGATACCTCAAGAGGCACATGGTCAGATGATTTCTGCTCAGCATTCTGAGACCTCTCAAATGACCTCATGGGGTTCCGCACAGGCACAAACACATCAGCAGTTATCAACTTGTTCATGGCAATCAGCACAAGTGCATCCTCAGAACCCAACTCCAAGTCAGTCTGTACCACAGCCACCATGGGTAACACATAAGCCTGCTCAGAGCCAAACACAGATTCCACTAACCACAAATACTTGGACCCCTCATGGACAACCATCCTGGACTCAGCATGAAGAGCAAGCACAACCTCAGACAAATGCTCAGCCACCCTGGGCCCAGCCTCAAGAGCAACTTCAATCCCAGCCACAGGTTCAGCCACCATGGGCACACATGAAGGAGAAGCAAACCTTGCAGCAGATACATCCATCCTGGAGTCAACACCAAGAACCAGTGGAGACACATCCCCAGAATCCATGGACACAGCCATCCCAAACTGACTCCCAACAGCAGCGGCCATGGGTTCAACAACCTCAGCAAAAAGCTCAAGTGGAACCTCCATGGGTTCAACAAGTTCAGCCAGATATACAACCACAACCTCCTTGGGTTCAACAGGTTCAGCCAGAAACACAGTCACAACCACCTTGGGGACAGCAACAGCATCATCAGGCTCTGCCACAATCATGGGCAAATGCCCAAGTACCAGGTCAACCTCAACCATCCTGGGTCTCAACTCCACCTCAACAGCAACCTCTTGGAAATTCATGGTCACCAACGCAAACACAAGCCCAAACTCAGCCATCGTGGATGAATGCAGCTCAAGTACAACCTCAAACACAGGCTCAAGTTAATCTGAATCCATGGGCACCAGCTCCTCCTCAAACCCCATCTCAGACGTCATGGGCTAAGCAACCTCCAGAACATGGTGGCGAGCAACACACGAGTTCTTGGTCCCAGGAGCAAAATCAGGCCCAAAATCAGCCACCCTGGGCTCAACCAGTTCCTTTACAGCCCACACTACAGTCCAACTGGCAACAGTCCCTTTCAAACACATCTCAACAACCACAACTCGATACATGGTCTTCAGGTCAAGCTCAGCCTCTAACAACGGTTAATGACTGGAGACCACACTTACAGCAGACATCTCTGAATGTCCCCATGTCTACAGTAAACACCCAACCTTCTCCTAAACCGTGGCATCCATCGCAAAATCAGACTCCTCCTCCTCCACCACGGCGGATGTTCTCTTATACTGTTGGTCAAAAAGCTGCATCACCTGTCAACCCACTGGCCACTGTCTTAAATCCTAAATCGTCCCAGGGTTCAGCTTTTGAGATGCCAGTCATCAGAGGGAAAGGAGCTGACATGTTTGCTAAGAGGCAATCCCGTATGGAGAAGTTTGTTGTGGATTCTGAGACTGTGGAAGCCAACAAAGCAAGCAGGTCAACATCGCCAGCTGTGTCCTTACCAAATGAATGGAAGTATACACCCAATGTACGTGCTCCACCTCCCAAGGCTTACAATCCTATTCAATCTCCATTTTATCCCCCAGCAGCAACAAAACAGCCCCCTGCAAGTAGTCCTTCGATCAAAGCAAAGAAAAAAGACCAAGAGAAACCAATGCCTGCCCCTAAACCACTGAATGTCATTGATGTCATGAAGCATCAACCCTATAAACTAGATTCTGCACTCTTTATCTTTGGCCCAGGAGCAGAGGCTGCCAAGCCCCCTACACCAAAGCCCACCTCACCCCCTAATTCACTTCCCGACACCCAAACAATTAGATATCCACAAATTTCTCCACCACAGCAATCTGGACCGTTTAGTGCCCCATATCCCCAGCAAGGCTATGGGATACCTACGCAGTCTGTAGTGCATGATCCCCACTGTCAGCATGCCCAAGCTAATGTTTATCCTTATCAGCCATCCCCCGGTGGTCTATACCAACAAGAATATAACCAGCAGTATCAGCAGCCTGGCCCACCACCGTATCAATTCCAAGCCCCTCAGCCTTTAAACCTTCCCTACCAACAGGCTGCTTACCAGCCAGCCAGTAGCCCTCCCTATCTGGCAGCTCCCTCAGTACCATACAAAGCTCAGCCTAGTAGCTACATTGCCCCAAGCTTCCCTTTGGCTGCTAGGCCTGAGTCTATAAATGGTGGCAGTACTGGAGCTGCGCCCAAACCTAAGTTTACAGCCAACAAAAGCTCAGCTCAGGTGTGGAAGCCAACATCAGTCGAAAAAGAGTGATTCTCATAGGCACATGGCAGGCTCATTGCCTAGTTGGGTCGAGACAGTTTGTACTCTTGTAATACACTGGCCAGTGGAAAAGTTTGAGCACATAGTATAAACTTGCTTGTTCAATCAATGTCTCCACCCTGTTGACTTTTTATTGGCTTAAAAAGCTTGTTAGAACTTTTTAACAGTAATTTGTATTAGTTTAGTAACACATTAAGACCTTTAAGTTACCTACAACTGAGTCAACAAAGGTAGATTTTGTTGATGAATGCTAAAATGATGCAGGTGTGTACACATCTAAGTGGGTGATGTTAAGAATGTAGGGGAGCATTTTGGTCCGTATGAGAAGAACGCAAGGAGAGGTCAGAAGTGAGTGGAAAAAAGATATGATGCATATGCTGTAATGCAACATCAGTAAAGTCAAGTAATGACATAAAAAACAACTTTGGGTTTGTAGGTCAAGTTAAACTCATGAGATCCAGAAATCCTCTTTGTGATACTAAAAAAATCACTTAAACTAACTAGACTGGTAATTAAGTGATTATTAATTCAATGTTTTGTGTGTTTCTGTATTTTCATTGAATGTTTTTTTTTCATGTCTCCTTCTTAGGTGGGTTAGTTTTCTTTTAGGCTCCTTACCAGCTGTTGCATCATGTTAGATGCTATATTTAAAGTGCCTTAAGAGAAGTCCAGTTCTGAGGTCCACATACTAGTGTAGGCTTAGGTTTCACCTCAGGCAACTGAAAGCTACCATCGTTCAGACCTTAATATTAATGCATCTTCTTCTTTTTAACAACATGCTACGATTGGGTCATAATTAATTTTCAAAATAGAATCAGCGAAGGAGTAAGTTTTATGAGTAAAATGTATATTTGGTACAGAGCTTCTTTTGTTGTTTTTGTTTGTTTCCCCTCAATGTGCACTTTATGTATCATTTACTGCAGTGCCATTAAACTATCTCTTATCCTTCTTTGGTTTCTTTTTTCTTCTCCTTTGGGCATGCTTTTTTGTTTTTCTTCCTATTCCTGCCTTCATCCACCTATGCTATAAATACAAATGAATCAAGGTGTGTCTCAATTTTGCAGTATTTATCTCCTAAAAATACTTTGTTACATACTTTTCATCATCCCAATAAGCTAGTTTTGTAAATGTTGAGGTTCATGTTTGAAAAGCACATTCCTGCCGAATGACAACCTGATAATACATTTATAAAGGATATTATTAGCTGACTTCAGTGTGGTCTCATTAGGTGATTCTCGAGGTCAAGTGTATCATGCATTTTTCAAAAGATTAGCTATTTCTTATTTAGGACTTTTACATCACATTGTATCTTCAGTTAGTTTTTATACAGCCTATACAATAAAGAACCACCGTCTCATTAAGTTTGAAAAAAGTAAGTTTGAAATCTATGTTATTTGTTCATATACTTTCTTGTACATTGACTCCACATTTCTGGGATGCAACTGTGTTAATGTTACGCAGACAGGGATATACAGGCACATTGGCAGTCTACTAATATGCTCAGTTGCTAACTTAGGATGACACTGCTGTCCACATTTTGTCACATTACAACCACAAATTTAAATTTATTGTGTTGGGATTTTAGGTGACACAGCATCACGAAATAGTGCATAGCTGTTAAATGTAAGGAAAAGGGTGCATACTTTTCAAAATAAAAAAAAAACAATCTGAAAAGTGTGGAGAACATTTACATTCAACCCCCTTTACTCTGATATCCCTAAATTTAATGCAGTGTGACAATTTCCCTTCAAAAGTCATCTAATTATTCAATACTCCACCACACTTTTCAGATTTTTATCTGTAATTTTTGAAATCTTGTCATTTTTCTGTCACTATCACATGAAATCCCATTAAATACAAAGATGTTTGTGTTTATAAATATTTTTACACGGCACTGTAGTTGCTAGATTAACAGTTCTCCAGGCTTTCTAAAGGATTTTCAGTTTTTCTTTGGACTTTGGCTTCCTTTTCCAATATTTTCACTTCATTACTTGACATTGCTGTTTAAACCTCATAACCCTGACCTTTGAATCATTACGACATAAAAAGGCTCCTACGTTGGATGGACAAGCCTGTGTTGTCAATACATAGCAAAAACCTTAGTAAAGATGAATTTAAATGGGATCTTTAGGCACTTAATAACTGAGTTCAACATACCAGGGATGTGGATCCAAGCCTGAGAGTTGGACTTAAGTCTCACCTAATTCACCAAAACAAAGACTCAAGACTTGACTTGGACTTACGCTCTCAGGTCTTAAGCCAGTAAACCAGTAAGCATCTGACAGGGGTCTGCATGAAATCTCTTAGTTGTAGCTTCCTAATTGTGACCACACAAATCTATCAAAATGAGTTCTGTATTAACTGACTTTACATAATTTCTGAGCAAAAACAAACTAATCTCCATCTTACTATCCAGCTGTTGAACTAGCATCGCTGCAGACATTTGCTGTTCTTCAAAATAAGAGACATATAATATTCTAGCACCAGCAAGGTGACTTCCAGAGGTGTAAGCTAAGGCTTCTCATACATTAGATGATCAACTGAAAGATGTTATATCTGTCAGTGCCTGCTGCAGGATTTTTCCTGTTTCTTAAAGACATGCCTTTCATCATGTTTTGACTTTTCATCAGTTTTTTCTGCATGACACTTCCTTTACACTTGTCTGCTTTCTCATTTTTTAAGCAAACACTGAAAAATATGCTGCCAAGATTAGGTTTACAGAGTGTACCAAGAAATGAGTCAAATGCACTGAACTATTGATCAAATGCAATTAAGACGATTATGACAAGGTCTGGATCCTTGGATGAAAAATATAAAAAAAATAATAGTTTGGTCTGATTTGATTTGATATCAAACCGAATTATTTTTGTTTGTTTTTCACAGATTTAGCTTTTGTCCTATTATAATTGCACTTATTTCCCATGTCTGACCTATGTATTTCTGACAGTACCTATGACCCACCAGAGGATGGCAGCACTCATCTTTTGTTTTGTCTGCTGCGCTTTACAGACTGTACTATAATGTAGGAGACTACAGAACACAGGGTGACTCTTCACCTCAGACCAGCCTTCACTGTCCTCTATTTGATACACAGACATCATTATTATTCAAGTGCCACAAAGCAAAGCAAACTAACTGATTACAATCTTACAAATTCCTGATTTTAAGCTAGTTCTTTAAGAAATTAAGTTAGCCTACTCTGTTCTGACAAAATAGGTTATTGTAGCCTACAAATCCTTTTAATTTTCTTTTTTTTTAAACCATGAAATACAACCCTTATAAGGAAGATGCTAATGAGAAGCTTTTCAGATGTTGCTTTTTTCTGAGTTGATTTGCAGCTAAGCTAGACAAAATGAGCCTTTACTAAAATAAGTCTTTCTGAATCCCTCTCTACAGGCAACTGGCAGAAGCTACTCCCTTTCTCCACCAGCTAGGGTACAGTTCACAGGCCGGAATTCAGCGTCTGCTTCTTCCTCTCCCAAGCCTCCAACCCGAACCTCCACCAACCCCCCGGTGAGGCAGGCATCCCGTTTGGACAAAGCCTTGAAACCCCTAACCCCCTGGGAGGCTGCGTCCCGCCACCCCCTGGGTCTCGTGGATGAAGCCTTTGCTTTTCAAGACCTCCAGCAGTCTCTTGCCTCAAATGTCCACTTGGCAGCCCGGCGTAAAATCCTACCTGAGCCGCCTGTAGAGTGGAAGGAAAGAGTCAGTTATTCAGCCCAACACAAACCAGGCAGCCAGTCTTGGAGCCAAAGCCGCAACCAGGGGCAAGCTCCGATTCCATCGTTCATATCTCCGTCGAGAAGCCCTGCGTCCAGCCTGGTCAGCCTGCTAAGTTACAGGTCACTGCCAAGGCAGTGGCAGCCTCAGAAGAATGTGGTGGAGGCAAACCAGAGAGCCTCTGTGTCTTCGTCTGAGAGGCCAGCATACATGTCTGCATACACCAGCAATACCTTGAGCTGGAGGCGTTAGAATACAGCCGAGATGTTTGGTAATGAGTGAAAGCTTATCACTGTCTTATCCCATAACAGACTTAAGTATGGTTACAGCATTTAATTTTTTGTCAGCTTTTTTTTTTTAAAGAACGTTTGTGAGCGAAGCAAGCTCGTGTGTCAGTTTTAGTTTAAAAAGGTATTTTCCTTTTTTACTCTCGCTGCTTCCATGAGTTGGTTTCAGATGAAATCATTGACTTTGCATACAACAGTTTAATGAGGAAAAGGGTGATTAACATGATCAGCTTATATGAATGTATACAAAGGGTGTCTGTAACAATTAGCTGGATACTATCTAGACTAAGTCAGAGACCTCCACAATTATTGCCACCCTCTGGTTAAGATGTGCACAGAATCCTATAAAGAAAATGTTTTGGTACTCTCACAGTGAGCTTTGGTTATTTCTTATCTCCCTTAGCACCATCCACACTGCGTGGTAGCCAGATAGAGCTGGGTGCTTTTTCAGCCTTGTTTGTCTTGGTTTTAGTTGTTTTAAACTTTTTTATCATTGCCCTTCCTGTAGATATGGGCAACCTTTAACAAGAAGCTATTTTCTTTATCATTTTTTTTTCCATTTGTTGGCTTTTGAAGATCACACATCTAGCTTACTTGAATGACAGGTTCTCTTGTTTTTCTGATTTTGAAGAGTGGCAGAGAGATAGTGTTGTTACATTATATGTATAATGCAGTAAAAAATTGATTAGCTTCATTACAGGTTTATGTGAGTTTTTGCTTTTTTTGTCATGTGTCACATTTTAATATTAGACAAACATTTTAGATAATTATTACATCTTTCCGAGTAAATCTAGCTATCGAAACAAACCTGGTAATGCCACCCTTGGAGAGCAGAGAACAATGGAATCAAGTGGTCTTCACACCTTTCATAGCTGTGGAGGAGTTTTTCTCCATGCTTCTTTGCAGAACTGTTTTAATTCAGCTGCATTGGAGGGTTTTCTAGCATGAATGGACTGTTTAAGGTGACACCACAGTATCTCAATCAGATTTAGGACCAGACTTTGAGAAGGCCTCTCCTAAACCTTTAATTAGTTCATTCAGATGTGAACTTGCTGAGGCTGTGGATCCTTGACCTGGTACATAACCTAGGTGCGCTTGAACTTACATTGTATATTTTACACCAGATGTAACAGGACGCACGCCTTCCATGACGTCTCTTTTTTGTCTTCTTAGTTCCCAGAATAATTTTCCAAAAGTCTTGGAGATCATCAAGATGTTTTTTTGGGAAATGTGAAATGGGCCTTTGTGTTCTTTTTGGCCTGCAGTGATTTTTGTCTTGGACCTTTCCTGTGGATGCCATTTTTGCCCAGTCTCTTTCTTATTTTTATATCATGAACACTGTCCTTAACTGAGCCAAGTGAGGCCTGCAGTGTTTTCAGGGTGACATCCTGTAGGAGTCGTTGATGTGGTCTTGGAGTAATTTTGTTTGGCTGGTCCCTCTTGGGAAGGTTCATCATAGTTCCATGCTTTCTCCATTCATGGATAATAACTCTCACTGTGGTTCATGGGACTCCCAAACCCTTAGAAATAGCTGTTTAACCCTTTGCAGATTGATAGATTATAATGAATTTGTTTCTCATTGTCAGACAGGTTGTGTTTGTGTGGTTTCTTGATTCTACAGGTCTGGCAGTAATCAGGCCTTGACATTGCAAGTTAAACTGAACCACACACGTGGTCAATCTCAGTTTATTAATGATTTAACCAATTAACAAATGAAATCAAAATTTTTAACAGCTTCTTTTTGTAATTACAAAGGTTAACGTGGTCTGATATTAAAGTTTCTTCGATTATCTGAAATATTTAAGTGTAATAAAAAGCAAAAACATTTAAAATCTGTAAGAGGGCAAATACTTACATAAACAAGATGCAGTAAATTACAAATAAAAAGTTCCTAGACACTCTGATAAATTATAAAAAAGAGTAAAGTAAAAATTAAAAAGATACTTCAGTTACATTCATTTTCTATTAATTGTTAGGAGAGCCACAAACTATTGTAGTGATGATTTTCTAAAAAACAGTGATCTATTTATGTGAGATTTGTTTGTGTGAGATTATGCTACTGCAATGAAAGTTATTTTTAGGCTTTTCCACCATTAATGGTTGAGAAAGGTGTACACTATTGAAGGATTGTGTTGGTGATGACTTAGTGAGGAAATGAGTATGTTGTTTAGAAGGGACCTGAGTGAGGACGGGTGTCCTTCAGCTACTTTCAACTTTGTTATAGAAGATTCAATTCAATTCAATTAAAAAATGCTTTATTAATCCCAAAGGGAAATTAAATGTTGTTGTAGGTCATATTATACAGGTTTCCTCAAAGAGTCGTTGTAGATGCTGATGGCTGTGGGCAGGAAGGATCTCCTGTAGCAGTCTGTTTTACATCAGATCTGAAGAAGCCTCTCACTGAAGACACTCTGTTGTACAACAATAAAGAGGATGCTCAGGGTTCTCCATAATATTCTTTAATTATGAAGAACCCTTCTTTGTACAATGATCTCCAGAAGTTCCAGAGGAGTCCCCAGAACAGAGCCAGCCTTCTTTATTAGCTTGTTGAGCTTTTTTAGGTCCCTGGCTCTGATGCTGCTACCCCAGCAGATGATGGCAGAATAGATCAAACTCTCCACAACAGACTAATCAAGATGATCAAGTAAAACAAAAATGATATATGCATAAAAAATTACAAAAGATGTCAGTGGGTCTGTGTTATCAGTATTTAAGGGATAACTGCAACAATTTATTGTCTTTACTTGTTCCACTTGAGTTGGCAGAGAACACATTCAGAACTCCTAGAAGTGTTGAGTTACTTCCACAAACGTAAGAAAGGAAAATAAGGCATCTGCTTTGTCACCCAGTTTCCAAAAAAGAAATGCTGTAACCCTTCATACCTGCTCCCAGCACAACCAAAACACAATAATGTCAGTGCATCACTGAAATTAATTGATTAGTGGGACCAAATCAAAAGTGACCACCTTGAATGTGTTCAGATGACTTTTAGTGTTGCTTCATGTTTTCAAGGTCTAATTAAGTTTCAAAACATTCCAGTTATGGACCCGCTTAATCCTGCTCAGGGTCTTGGTTGAATCTCAGTCCTATCAAAGCATTCAGTGGGCAAGAGGAGGGGTACACCCTGAACAGTTTGGCAGTCCATCACATAACCTTCCGCACACAGTCACACCGGTTTCTTACAGTGGGACATATGTTTCCATGTCTTTTTACGGGGGTCTGAATGTAAAGAAAATCTGTACATTTTGCAAAATTTCAAGTACATTCACATCCATTCATGTGTTTCACTGATTATGCAGCCATGTTTTCTATATTGTGTGTATATGTTCATACCATATAATCACTTGACATTCCTGGGATGAAGGTTCAATGCTTCATTTGCAGTCTATGAATGTCCCCATTTGGTCAAATAGTTATTAGCCACATTAATCAGGAAAAAGGTTCCACTGCTTTGCCATTGGAGCCACTTTCAGCCTGAGAGAATGAATCTTCATTAATGCAGACAGAGCTTGTGCATAGTGTAGCATGAGGTTAAGCAATGTTATTACCAATTCATTTTTGCAACCCTTGAGTAGCATTCAAATAAATTCGTCAGCAGTGGTGCATACATGCAGTATTTTTGGTACCTGAGTTGCCATGCTCTACCACAGATTTAGGGTCAGGGTTAATTACCAGTAATGTGTTAAAACAGACTCAACATTGAATGTTTCTATGCATTTTCATGATTCCCTCAATTTTATGCTTTGAGGGAGAATATATGGTAAAAGAAGAATTACCTGTATCCCAGCTTTTTCTTTTTCAACATATTTTTTGGGAATTGTGTTGTATTTTATGCATTTGTAATTCACTCCCAGTTTGCTGTGAATTTTCCACATCATGCATGGTGGCTCTTGGAGTGATTGTGAACCTCTTTTTGGTCATTCTGTTTAGTGTATGATTTACAAAGCTTGAGGGGAAGGTCAGGCAGATTTCTCATCAGGTAGACAGCACAGTGTCATATTGCAATCAGCTTTGTGTCTGACTTGGGAAAAGGTTAGGTGCCATAACTAGAATAAGACATTTTTTTTTTAACTCTTTAACATGTGGCCAAAAGGGGTTGGAGGATATGATGACTGCCCAACAGTTTTCATTAGTTGGATGAAATAAGTAAATGCTCCATTGCAGTCTACTGCAAAGGGAATAAATCACCTGTGGTATTTAGAGGGGTAATGGACTTTAAGTTGGCATTAGGAGTTGAATTGAAAATAATCGTATGAAGATGATGTTTTGGGATAAATGAGAGGTTTACTGTGAGTTAAGGAGTTCTATGAAAACTGTATAATCTTCTCCAAAAACTAAGGAGTCGTATGTTTTCTTCAAGAGATTTATCTCACTGGTCATTGGTTGTTTTCATTTTATATTTTGTTTAGCAACAGATTATCTGATACTTATGTAAAAAACCCTAAAATAAACTCTGTCCCTAATGCAGTAACATAATCTTACATTAAAAAGTTGAGTTTGAGTCAATTTATTCAGTGAAGGAAATACAAAACAAAGAGATATTCGGTTTTTTGTTTGTTTGTTTCTTTTAACAAAATCACTGCTGTCACAGTAATGTATACTTTACTTTTTACACATAAGTTGATTGGAGCGTCTGAAAACTTCTGATTAGCAATTCAAGTGCACTCTGAGGAAGTGTTTATTTTAAGGTTTTTTTACGCATCTTTACCTTTCACCATTATCAGGTGGGACGCTGTAATAGTACAGATTGCTATCAAGCAATAGCCATAATGCATAATGCTCTTGCTGCTGTTTGATTCTGCAACATACTTTGTAAAGTGTTTTTTTACAAAATAAACACAATTAATGAGCATCACTTTTGAAGCTATAATTATTTGTTTTTTCTTTGCTTTTCACTCCAAGCTAAAAAAAAATTGGCTTTGGGCAATTTGTTGCTCACTGTACCTTCCCAGGAGGACTTTGTATGGCTTAAAGAGTTTCTGAACATACAGCACGGTGGGGGTTAGGGATGGGGACTCATTTCCATGGTTACCACTGGTTATGTAAAAACAGGGTCAGCCCATTGTAGCTGGGCCATTGGAGAGCGAGAGATAACACAATAAGGGGAGACTATAAACAGAAATTTCCCTTACCAGTTTATATCTGGGAAATAGTTTGCCTTTCCTCAAAACAGAATGTGAGCAAAGCCATAAAGAGCAGCACCCACAAAAAACAATTAAGATGTTTCATTACCAAGGCAGTGTATACAGTACTCCAGCTACTTGATCCTCATCTATTTGTCTCTTAAAGTAATAAATACAGTACATGTAGGTAACTTAGATTAATCTGGGTTAATCAGAATATAGTGACTGTAATTAAAGATAAGCGGAAGACTTTCCATTCCCATAGCTGTGTTTCAAACTGACAGTATCTGTCTTGGCCCTGATGAGACCACATTCCCAACAGATCTTTATCACTTATTGTTGGGGTTGAAGCCTTCCAAGGTGATAATGTGAATAATGCTAATGTGAATGATGACAGCTAAATCTGTTCTAATTTTTTCTAGCAAAGTGTTTTTAAATTCACTCAGATTACTTTGCCTTTAAATATTTTAGGAAAGCACAGATGATCTCATGGCTTTATAAACTTCTGATAGGATAATTGCTCCAACATTTAAGATAAATGGAGGCAAATATGGGTCTATTTTAAGGCAAAACCTCAAACACACTGCTTGCTGTGTGACATCATAGAAAAATCACAAGAAATCACTTTCTAACTAATTAGGTGGTATGCTTTTGGTCACCGTCTATTTAGAAGACCCAATTGTGTCCAAGCTTTAACTTCATGGCTGATGTCTTGAGATGTTGCTTCCATATTTCCACATAATGTTCTTTCGTTGTGATGCCATCTATTTTGAAAAGAGCACTGGTCCCCCCTGCAGACTAATGCCCCTCAACATGACACTGTCACACTTGTACTTTACAGTAGGGATGATGTGTTTTCAGGCTTGCAAGCTCCCCCCCTTTCTCCTTTTGAATGTAACGTTGGTCAATATGGCCAAACACTTCAATTTCAGTTTAATCGGACCACAGAACCTGCCTCCGAAGATTAAGGTCTTTGTAATCTGGCGATTCATGTTGCTTTTAGACCAATGGCTTCTTCCTGACTGAGTGGCCTTTTAGCCCACAGGACTCCTTTCACTGTGGATAATGACACTATCTTACCTTTTTCATCTAGCATCTTCATAAGGGCTTTTGCTTTTGACCTGGGGTTGGTACACACATTTAAATCCAAAACATATTAATCTCTAAGAACGCAGAACCAGTTTCCTTTCTGAATAGTATGATGGCTGGACGTTTCCATGCTATTCACACTTGAATGCAATTGTTTGAACAGATAAACATGTATCCTTAAGGCATCTGGAAATGGTAACCCAAGATGAACCAGAGTTATAGAGGTCCACATTTTTCTTCCTGGTATCTTGGTTAATTTTATTAGATTTTTCCATGATGTCAGCAGAGAAAGTGATGTGTTTGAGGTGTTGCATTAAAATACATTCAAACGTGTGGATTCTTTTACGACAAATGTGAAATTTGCAACTATTTGGTGACCACTGATCTCCATCTCTTGAAAAAAAGGTTGTTCAGACAGGGTAAAAACTGATTCCTGATAACAATTTAACACCAGCACCTCTTAGAAACGATCAGAACTAGGATTTAATGGTGTCATTTTTGGTTTAGCGTTGTCTTTTTCAGGATGTCCAGGAACTGTTAGCTGAACTTGTAAAAGGTATATTGAAGGTAGATTTTCGACTGTCTCGGGAAAATTTTTTATTTTCACAAACATATTCAGCTTTAGTTTGTTGAGTTCAACCCAAAAGGTTTATCTGAACCAAACATATTTTGGTTTAGTCAGCCTAAAATATCCTTTAATTGTTTTTAGCTACTGTTAAAATATATAATTCAGATTTAAACAAATCAAAATGACATACCTTTATATTTCCATTTTAGCTGTTATTATTTCAGCAATTCAGTTTTGTACAAACATACCATGCAAAAGTACTTGGTAAGCTACTACCATTCATAAATCAATGTAGACAATCCCGAGCTGCTGCTGGCTAAGAGAGGCGCACTGGAGGGCAAAGTAGGCAGTTGTTGCAGGGCTCTAAATTTAGAACTTGTGACTAAATACCAATGACAACAGACAAACTGACACCCACCCACCCACATGCCCACTTAGTCATACAGTCAGTCTGGACTGGATTTAGCCCCCTTTGCCCAACCTCCCCACGACTAACTCCAGTATTGGGGATCGCGAGCACCCACACTGATCTGCTCTGCGGCAGCCTCTCACATTTCTGACTTCCCACCCTGAGGAGACAGGCAGAACTTGAAGCGACCCCCTGAGGGGCCTTCAGGACAGGTAAGCATCACCGGGGCCTCTCCGCAGGTGTGCTTTCCGCCTATAATGTGACACTTGTGCTTTGGATCTAGCTTGACCCTGGTTACCACCTAGAGTTGTTTCCACTAGATTTTTCCTGTAGTCCCCCATTTGTGTCAGTTGGTTTATCAAATATATTACTGCAATGAATATTGTCTTTACTCACAGATTTTCAGGATTATTTTGTGAAACTCATGTAGATTTTTATTTATTAAAAACATGACTTGCAATGAATCACTCTGTTATTTGAAGTATTTTTAACTGGAAAAGGTTGCATATGTTCCTTAACAACTTTTTGTAAAAGCGTCTGCTGCTTTTTGTCCACCGTCTCGCATGTTTGCTGTGACAGCACCCTGTTCACCATCCACGTCCCATCACCAGGCCACCAGGGCAATTTCAAACATATTGATTCCCAGATACCCCTGACACGGCTGGCTGCCACATCTGAAGTGCATGTGCTCTTTAACAACCCAAGGTTATTTAAAGGGATGTGCTAACTTTGCCCTTTTCACCACCCTAATAAGTTCTGTCTGCTTCGGTCGGTTTTTGTGCATGCAGTGGATGCTAGATGTCAGCCAATCAATGGCCAGAATGCCTCATGTCTTGTCTCTTGTTTTCTATCTGAACAGCTTGTACTGATGTGTGGTGTCTCTTGTGACTTTTATGTGCCTCACAGCAACAAACTCTCAGGGGCAGCCACCATGTCGCAGTTTTCCACCATGACAACCAGGGAAAGGAAAATGCAGGCAGCAGCGATCTGCAGGGAAGTTCAAGGACAGGAAGGTATCCATCTGAAACATGCTCACGTTGACCTTTCAGGGTTTTTTGGGGGGTTACCTCAGATTTCAATTATTTCACCCATTTACTTTTTCTTTTACATACAACTTTAATAAAAATTACTAAGTGAATGTTTTTTTGGCCCCCCTTTGTCTTTGTGATTCAAACATAGTATTCCAGGGTGAGGACAACTGTGCTCTGTGGGGTTTCGGGGGTGGGGGGTGGTGGTGTCTGAAGGCTACTGACAGCTGAAAGATATTTTTGCAAATTATAGCTGTCATATTTGGATGCAGGCCTGCGACATCTACATGTTCAGAATGCAGTAGCAAGAGGAGCTAACTGCAAAACAAGCGGCAGACATGAGTTGACGTGTAGAGAAGAAATCTCGTCATTCATCATACTGGCAGTAGCGCCATATAAGCAGTTTATTTTAACATCTCTCTAAGTGTGGTTCTAATTTGTATTTAGGGAGATTTGATCCAGTGCCTTGGTAAGGTATTCCATCAAATATGAACTTTTTTAGAATTTGTTACATTACAAACACATATTTGATGTGATACATTACCAAAATGGAGTGTGAAATGGAATGAAAAATAGACATGGTTTGTATTCAGCTCCTTTACTCTGCAGTAAAATTGAATGCAACCAATTTCCTTCAGAAGTCATATATTTAGTTAAAAGAGTCCACCTTTGTGCAATATAATCTCAAATATGAATTATATTATAAAACAATTTCCCAAGCTTTAAGCATCTCATAGCACATCATTCAGACCATCATCTGAATGTGAAACTTTACCAAGACATGTCCGTCCAGCTATACTAACAGATCGGGCAAGCAGTGCATTTATCACAAAAGAAGCCAAAAGGCCAATGATAACTCTTGAGGAGCTACAGAGATCCACAGCTCAGGTGTTGCCCTAGAAAGCTCTGTCCTTCATAGTTAATTATTAAAAAACTTATTGAAATGTCTTGTTTAAAGATTGCAACAAGCCATATGCAGTTTTGGAGGAGCTGCAGAGATTCACAGCTTAGGTGGGATAATTTGACAACAGAACTGTTATTCAGGCAATCCACAATTCAGGTCTTAATTGAAGAGTGGCAAGAAGAAAGCCATAAAAAGTCCTGTTCTCACAAGTCAAGTATAGCAGACAAAGCAAACATGGGGGAGAAGGTGATCTGGTCAGATAAAGCTAGAGTGAAACTATTTAGCCTACATGCACTGTGCTGTGGGTCATAGGTGGGCACTACACATCAGCCTGAACACACCATAATTATAGTGCTTTTCTTCAGCAAGAATACAGAAGCTGGTCATTGGTGCACTTGGTGGGAAGACGAATGGAGCTAAATACAGGACAGCCCTGGAAGAAAACATGTTAGAGGCTAAATACAAATGTTTGACACACTTTTTCAGATTTTTATATGAAACTATTACAAAGCCACTTGTCATTTCCCTTGACTTTGTGGTAATTTCTTTTTTTTTGTGGTCTATAACTTAAAATTCTAATAATATACATCGAAGCTTATGGCTGTAACGTGACAAAATAGGACAAATTTTAAAGGGTATGAATGTTTTTGCTACTTTTGCCAGGCACTGCAGATAAAAAAAAACAAATGTTTCCTTTAGTGATCTTATCACTGTACTGAAAGCACAGAAGATATTTAATATTTTGTCTTCTTTTACTCCCTCACAGATGCACACATGGACCTTGGGAAGAAAGTGAGTGTGCCCAAAGACATCATGCTGGAGGAGCTGTCTCTCGCCTCCAACCGGGGCTCCCAGCTCTTTAAAATGCGCCAGAGACGTTCAGAAAAATACACCTTTGAGAGCTTCCAAAATGAAACTAACAACCAACTAAATGTAAGGAAAAAACACAAACAGACGTGAAACTAAGCAAAACTGTACTACAATACTACTGTAATCACTCATATTCACACATTATATAGTGTTAGTATAGAGCTTTAAATTTAAAGTGAACTTAGTGTCTGCATGAGTCTAATCCCACAATTTCCCTGAATGCATATCCCCAAAATATCCCAACTGTGGTCACCACATTGTTTAATTTAAACAAAAGCTTACGTACAAAAACTGTTTTTACAGTTGAGGCACAAGCCCTTAATTACTGAGCTTTGCAAGAGAAATAGACAGATACTGTTAGTGTGGGATAATGTATGCTACGCTATCCATGGCCTGGGCCCAGCAGGAAGAGGTACTGCGCAAAATCCTGTATTTCTTTAACGGAAAAAAAATCATTGATGAAAACTTCTAAAAGAAGACATCAAATATCAAGTAAAGCAACACACAATGAATGTAATTAGAGTTAACTTTTTAATTATGCTGAAATACATAGTGAGTAATGAGTTTTTTGATGTGGATGAACTAGTGTTATGTGTACTCATAAGAAACAACTTAGCATTGAAGCAGTTTTATTTCATCTTTAGACAATTTGTTACTGAGATCCTGTCACAAAGACATAACTTGCTTCCATTTCTTTTACTAAATCCACTGAAAACCCTAAAGATAACAAAAGTTATGAGAAAGGCATTTTATCACCAACAGGGGGATCTCTAAAGAATCAGTTGCGTGTATTGGCTGAAGATTTTGGATACAGAGGATGTGGGCCCCTGCGCTAAAACTAATTCTGGTGCCCTATCCACATCAGTTTCTGTTACACATGCAAATGACAGTAGACTGATTGAGTTTGATGAGTTTGCTGCACATTAACTTAACTTAATGACTGGATGCAATCTGCTGGGTTTCCTTAGATAGACAAACTTTTTATCCAATTTGAATAAATAACAGAATCTGACTGCACTGTTCAATGATTCGGATTAATTGTAATGCATGTACCTGACTTTGTGAAGTGCCTTGAGACGACATGTGTTGTGAATTGGCGCTATATAAATAAACTGAATTGAATTGAATTGAATTGAATTGAATTTAATTAACTTGTGAATTTTTCTAAAACTTTATCTTTGTCCTTTCTCAAATGTTTATTAGAAATTCTACATCATTTTTAGTAATGCCTTCATCCACACGAGAATGTAACCTAAAATGCCACAATAACTTTGCCAGGTGTGTATGTGGCGACATAATGCAGTCACTGAAACACACCAAAAATATAGAAGTTGATTTTTCTTTCCATATTTTCATGTCCTCGCATGTAAAACTTCACGCTAACTAACCCAGTGATTAAATACTGGAATTATTGTCTTGACCTGTTAGCCCTGTGTACCTCAGTTTACCCCGTGGAATTTTATAAATAAAATAAATATTCTGCTCCTGCTATAGCTAAGATTTTACCCCTTAACTTTGAAGTAAAAAGAAAGACTCTCATATCTCAGTTTATTTATTGCTCTGGGTGATAGCAGCATTTTGTTTCAAGTTGTCAACATTTCCTGAGGAAGTCCAGAAGTAAATCATCTTAAATATCTTTCAGATGGATGAAAGCTGAATTGCAGTACAATTCATCCCAAGCCAAGAAAACAATGTGTCCACAGTTGGCAGAGAGCTGACTAGCAGGCAGCTTCTCTGTTTAGCAAGAAACTGTGTCCTGTTACCCACTCACTAGAAAAGACAGTAGCATTAAAAAGTGGAAAATATGTATCCACGACAGATGTTATCTATTTATAATGCATTCAAACACCTCAAATTTACCTTTTACACACTTTGTCTGATTTCTTTCATTACTTTGGGAACGCCTGTGCTGGACTCACTTACAGTTAAAGAAAACAACCTTTTATCCTGGAGATATGAGTGTTTTTAAGACCTTGCCATATTTTTATAATTTAATGCAATTTGTTAAAAGATTACATGTGAAAGGGTTTTCTTAAAATTAGTAGTCTTATTCTGTTGGCTTAGAATTCGAAAAGTTTTTAAAACATTTCTATAAATATTATATTACGCCTAGCTCTAAATAATGATTAATGTTTTAAACTCTGCAATGTAAACATGTTGGTAACCTTGGATCGGTAGCGGCTGAAGCTGGAGTATCTTTGCTGCAGATTGTTTATGGTCTCTGTCAGCTTAAAAAATAGACGTGATATGGCCAAACATTGTCCAAATTCAGGCAGGGGTTGTGATCGGCTAGTGGCACCGTGCGAATGCTGATTCAGAAAAAAGAAAACAGAACGGGTGGGATCCCATCCTAGAATCCTATGTCCCAAGCCAGAAAAAGATTTGCTCAACAGCAAAGCATGTGTGATATAAATTTTATAGTTCAAAAGACAAGGGTCCTCTTGGGGTGTCTGCGTACATCTGTCTGATGCCCAGACCTTGTTGGCTGTACTCCCAATCAGATGGTGGTGCTAAAAATAGCAGATAACAAAAACAATGGGCTAGATCATTATCAAATGAGGAAAACTAACAATGAAGCTGGTTTTAAAGAAATACAGTGAGGTGATATTTGCTGTTCTTAGGTATGAAAAGGATAAAAAACAGCACTGATATTCTGTTGAGAAATCCCTTTATTCTTTCCAGTTATTCAGAGTAGAGATTGTATAAACCAGGACATTATCACCCCGAGGATGCACCACTCCCTGTAAGTAGAACACTGTTCAGCGAACTAAAATTAGTATGAATAGAAACTTATGGTTGTCAACGAGAATCAAGCTCGCGTTCATAGACACAGAGAGGTATATCAAGCCCTGAAGTCAGCTGCTACCCCTCCCTTTCACAGGAGAACCTTTCATTTAGGCCACAGACTTTCCCATCCTTGAACCCCAGGTCAAGAGACCAAAGTCAGGTTCACAGAGAGGTAACACAACAAGATCCCGACCACAGTAAGGCCTTCTGACCCCCTCATGAGGCGGTGTTCTGGTCTGAGAACCCGATGGATCAACAGTGGCACACTTTGAGTTTATTCCGCCTTTTTTCTTTAGCTGGCTTTCAACCCCAAAATATTTTTTGTTTAGCTAAAAAATCCATGCCTATGGCTGTAAATAAATCTAGTTTTGATAAATATACAAAATCTCCTTGTTCCTTTAAATGTGTGGTTAAATTTTCCCCTGAAAAGGAAGAGATCATGCTTTTTCAGTTAATAGGAGACTGATCAATTGTATTTATAATACCAACAAATTCCTTATACATTTATAAATTCCAATAAATTTACCTTTGTTTCAGCAGCATAATCATACACCTATATAATTTAGAAAAATCCACCCTCTAATTTGAGTAAATTTGTCAGTCAGAAACAAAATTTGGAGAGAAAAAACAAAATCATCTGGGGCCTAGTTGTTGGTACCCATAACAATCCATTTATAGTCAATGTAATTTAATTTGTTTTTAATTAAGTAATCCAATACTTTCTGTTTCTCTGGGTTATACGAACTGGCCACTAGCCTGGATGAGGGCTCATATTTATCTTGCCACCACACACAGTGAGGATGATGGCAAGACAGGCAAAAAGACAGGCAAAAAGAACTGAAACTTTAGCAAAGAGTGGCATAATGCCCCCTGTTAAGTACGACGGAGGATCTGTGATGCTGTGGGTCAGTATTCTGAAAGCCCTATGAACTTGTTAGAGTTGTTAGAATTTTAAATATAAATTGGTGGACTCTACAAGACAGCAGAAAAAGAGATAATATTTAGATCTTTAATCAAGGTATTGATTCAAGAACCATGACCAAATAAACACAGAAAGGGTTCATCAGAAACAAAATCAACCTCTTCCACCTCTTTCATCTGTCCTCCAGAGCCAAACAGTTTTCCAGATTGGAAACAAGTCTGTCACTGGCAGTGGGGACGACTCAGGTGTCGAGCAGCCGTGTAAAGTGACATCCAACGTACCAGAAACCACAATGGTGCCAAATCCGGACACCATCGCCCCGGGTCAGTAACACTGCTGATACAGTACACTCCAACATGTTTCAAAGACCCTAAAATCATGGGTTAACGCTGTGCTAAACGTTGCAGAGTTTTGTCCCAACTCTCTGGCTTCTTTGAACCAACCCCCTGAAAAAGTTTCAATTTTAATTTTCCCTAAATTTAATCAAAATAAATTGGGAAATGGGGTTTTTTTTTCTTATTACAAATGCATTAACTGTACAATGCAGCTTTTCTTCGGGGTTTGGGGGGGGAAACTGCTGAAGGGGTGGCTACAGGGAGTATCGAGTTCCTGTTTTTTAAAAAGGATTCAACCATTTTCATTGTTTGCACTGACACAGGCTTTGATCACAAAGCAAAACAGTTTCTTCTTGCCTGGAATCTGCTGCCCTCAGGCAAAAATATGATTACACTTGTTTTTCTTAATATCTCCTCATCCCACTGCTTTGTTTTCTGCCTCCACATTCCCTTCTTTAGCCCTCTCTTTTCGTTTTTAAACCCTCCTTCTCCTAATCAGCCTTGAACATCTTTAAAAAAATAACTAGTTGGGTTTTGCCCACCCGACATTTTCCCGTTTGCCTTCGGGGGACTGATACCATCTGATTGAGCCAATCCCCCTTTATGTCCCCAAAGTTTCGTCCCAATGACAGAAAAAACCCAAGGGTAGTGCATCCTGGGTGGGGAGGAATGTTTTTTTCTGGACCAGACGCCACCCCCACTGTATCTGAATAAACCCCCCCCTGAGCAAAAAATTGGGGGCCCAAAATGCTGTGGTATTGAATTAAAAGTCTTT
>JAHHUM010002203.1:0-106272 GCA_036173005.1 Crenichthys baileyi
TGGGGGGGTCAACTTTCCTTGGGACCGGAAAGCTGTCAATCATCTGAATTTGAAATCCTGCTTGCTCACTATGATTGCATATTAATAAAAAAATAAATGGGTGTGTTTTTTTTTCTTGGAGAGAAGTAGAAGCATCTTCATCCCCTGTTCCCAAGTTATAACAGGAAGCAGTAGAAGACCTAAAGTGACCTTGTCTGCAGCAAATCAGCCACTGCTTCTATCACACGGCAGCCATATTGGATTCATTGGTCAGGACTGATGAGAAAACAGCTACTTTCCAGTTCAGAATTCCAACTTTAGAGCACATTCCCATTCATTTTTACAAGCTGAAGCTCAAAATTCCAGCTTATGAGTACAAATAGACCTCCACTGGTTTGACAGAGAACATTCCAACACCCACTCACCCACTCCTTTTTTTCTGATGTGGTCTAATTTGGTCTCCTCCCTTCACTTTGACAGACTTGCTTTGTTAAAAACATATGTACATTTTGAATGCACTCACTGTGCTTGTTGCGGAGCTTTGGCGACAGGCCTTTGTTGCATTTGACAAGAAAAATGTCAATTTGAAATCCTGATTCTTCTGGGGAAGCTACATCAGAAAGCCTAACTCTTCATTTTTTCCCATTATTCTTTCTTTAACTTTATCTTCTCCCCTTACATTCATTTTGTCTTTCCTTTTTATTGCTTGTTCTTTCTTCCTACCTTCATCCTCTATACTCTGACTTTGTTCTATTCTGCGGTTGTGCTTGTTGCCTCTGTCCCACTTTGTCTCCATGTCCCTCATTTCCTCTCTCTAGGGGAGTTTTGGATCAGAGAGGTGTTTTGGTGCCAGGCTGCAACAATACTTCATGTTAATAAAACAGGATAGTTGGAGGCACCGTTGGGAACTGCAGAGAACGTTTTTTTCCAGATAGTTTGCTGTGCCTTGTTTTCATGCGGTGGGAAACAATCCATATCTGTTACAGCACAGTTCCATCACCATCAGAGGCACCACTTTCCTGTTGCACTCCTATTTTGCACTCCTCTTCGAGCTGCTGCAGATTTAATGGTGAACTTCAGTTTGAACTTTTTGTCTGCAATTTAGTACTTCAATAGGTAGAAGTAACGAAAGAGAATTATATTTTATTTATTTATTTTTTGCCCTTTAGCAGCATATTTTTTTGCCAATTTTTAATTATTTAAGTTGCTAATTGCTCAGAGAACTGTAGAAAGTGGTGTGAAAACCTGTTTGAAATGCAGCAGGGTGCAGCAGACTGAGGGATTTCCTCTGCATTGATGACTTTCTGTCAAATAAATCAGGTCATAACTGAAACGTCCTCCAAAGTGAATGCCTGTATTGATCCCACCCCCATCATATAGCCAGAAACATATAAAGCTGATATTTAAGTGTTTCATAAAGCATTTTTATTGTTTGGCTAAACATAAAGTTGAAAGTCAGTTTCAAACATGGCAGAACTTTTTATACACAACTTCCTGTTATGATTATGAAGGTCAGTGTTTTATCAAGCAGTACCCTAGTATTACACAGCAAGAGTTTCATCTAGAGTAAAATAAGTTTGCATCACTGTCAACACAGTTATGGGACAAACTTAAGTACACCCCTGCAGCTCTCCCATGATTTGCTCGAGACAATTACATCCAGGTGTTGCTGATCAAATGCATTGATTAACTGATCAGTAGTAAGTGTGATGGCCTCTAAGGAGTTTTGGCAGTTTGGGTGCACATTAGCATAAAGCCAAGGCTTAAATGCGTCAGCGATGATCTTAGATAAGCGACTGTTTCTGCCCATCAAGTCCATCGTACATTCGAAAACTTTTTAAGAGAACAGATGTAACAATAAATCTGGCTAACAAGATGACACAATCCATGACGTTGGGTTCACAAAGACAAGATGTTTGGGCCATCAAGAGAAAAATGATCTCAAACACAGAATGGCTGAAGGAGATGAGAATCAAGATGTTGCAACGGCCCAGTCAAAGTCCAGATCTCAACCTGATTGAAATGCTGTGGAGCGACCTCACTAAAAAAAGTGGGCCAACGATGTGAGAGACTGATAAAGTCATGCAGTCTTCATCAAGTTCTGGCTGACAGAAGGGGCATTATAAGCTATTAAATTATACTTCATTTTTACCATAACTGTTTTTACTCCCATTGAACACCCAGCTTAGGAAATTCCATGGTTTTTATGTGAACAAAGGCATGATTCCTTCGTTTGTTTCTGATCAGAAGCTAAAAGGATTTAACTCACTAACCAGCTGAATTTAAATCTGAGGCTCGACTGTTTCTAGTCTACTAGATCAAACTTTGTACTTCTACTTGTATTTTATAATGTATTAACTGAATCATCAATGGCAAGAATCCTTACCAACAATAAATGTCCCAAGTTGAGGTTAAATACTTAATTGTCCAGCCTGTACATTTTTGTTACATCTAGTGGTCAGCCAGACCTCTCTCCCCTCGCCCTTCACTTTTAATCATTTTTGTAGAAAGTAGAGAAAAAATGTGAAAAATGCAAATGGGCCTTCCTAGAGCCATGCTTTTTTTCTTCAATTTTTATTTATTCTTGGCTACTGTAGACACATGGCGCTGTGACAGGACGAGTGAGAGAGGACCTGCACTCATATGGATTGGTTGTTCTAGGGTTACAAAAATACGACAAGTTCTGAATATTTTATTGTCGTTTTATCAATAGATCACCTGGTGTGTTTCACGCTGGAATTTTAAACAGACCCAGTTTGATAAATGATTCTTTCTGGTTTTCATTGTATTTCCAAGTATTTGCTGCTGATTATTCTGCACCCTGTTACACACAGAGGAGAAGCGCTGAGCAGCATCAGTAGTTGAGGAAGCAGCACACATGAGTGTGAAGCAGATGGTGTATTGATCCAAACAGTGAGTTTATCGTGACCTTCAATCTATGACCTTTAACTCGGCTGATACCCTTTGCCCCAATAATTATTTTATGACAGAGCTGTAGAGATGATTGAAAGGTACAAGCAGTCTCCTTGTAAAACATATGGTACAGAAAAGGTAGCATGTTTCCTTAATGAAAAATAAACATAACATCACATTTTAGAGTTGTAGCAGAAAGGTTAGATGGTGTCCATTTTGTGAAGTCTTCATGCCTTACACCGTGGTATACGCCAAGCACTGGCACATGTTATTACAGTACAGCATGTGATGAGGAGCATTTTTAAGGGTTTCCCCATAACATTCAGCCCTACTTATTGTCTCATTTCTGTCACATTATTAAAGAAGTGAATTAAAGAACAAATAAATAGAAAATAGTGGTTCAAACCAAACACCTATAATGCAAAATGTTCATTATTTAACCACTTTAACTTATTTTTTGCTATAAATGGGCCTGTCAGCATAACAGCTTCATCGGTTTTGAGCAGGGGGATGCACCAGGCTGCAAACTATCCAAATGAAGACCCAAGGAGTGTTTGGATCGGCATTCAGTGGAAAATGTGTCTTGTTGTAGTTTTGTCATCTCCATGGATCTCAGGCCCTCTACAATATCCAGTCAGCTCTGTTTCTGCTAAGCTTCCTGTAGTGTGACCCACTATCTCCTTTGCCATAGCCTATGATGGCTGCAGGATGCAAGGAAAATAAATGCAGTTAAATGTTCTTTTTCGATATGATAAAGTTACAGATAAATACAAGAATATATGCATGCTTTGGCACTGGAAGGCATAAGTAGTTCTGACAAAACAGGCATCCACCCCAGATTCCTCGGACTACTTCCTCTGCTGATGCCTGGATGCTGAGAGATGTCATGGTTGCTGCTCCTTCACAAGTGCTGTTTGATCTCCTACATCTGAGGGCAGATACTACTTCATCAATATCCTCTGGACAAGAGAAATGCAAATTTGAACGTATGTCCTTCATTAAGAAAAATGTTCTTCTTCTTGGACTAGAAACTGAGAAGACCCTGTCTGAATCTGACCCTGTGTGGAAAAGCCTGCCTCTCGGTCATTTTCTGAAGTCAGCAACAGCATCCAGGCATATTGTTATTCACATAGTGTGTTCAGCTGCTGAAGACATTGTCATGGCAACCAGTGGATCTGTTCTTGCTGATGTTTATTGAATCCTGTGTGTGTGTGTGTGTGTGTGTGTGTGTGTGTGTGTGTGTGTGTGTGTGTGTGTGTGTGTTCCTGTCTTGGCATCACAGTGAGAACCATTTTCCCAATTTTACCATCAAATTGAGGACCGTTGGTACCAAAGTGAGGACATTTAGGTCTGGTCCTCAGACCTAAATGTCCTCACTTATTATTGTCAGGGTTAGGGCATAGAAAGGGTTGAAAATGACTGAAAATCAATGGAAGTCAATGGGAGTCAACACATGGTCCTCACTACACATAGCAAAACAAGAGTGTGTGTGTGTGTGTGTGTGTGTGTGTGTGTGTGTGTGTGTGTGTGTGTGGTTTGATGTTTAATGTTTGAAGTGGCTGACCTGAGGATCTTATTTAAACTGCTGACGACATGTGATGCACAAATGGCCTATGTACACGTTCTATTTTCTGTATTTTGGTAATTAAATCACATTTGTTAAACTATGAAAATAATTTTTTGATAAAAAGAGAAAAGAACAGAAACCAGACCTCCAGTCGCCTTCTTAAGCAGGTATATGTCTTTGCTCTGAACAAAATGGATTCTTAAAGCTTCATTTCCAAGGGAGAATTAGTTGTCTGGCATGAATTTGCATTTTAAATTGTTTTTCGTTGCTTCTTAACCAAGCTCCTTTGTATAAACTTTAAATTGTTGTGCCTATAGAAACTATACATGTATTTTAATGTGACTTTCAGATCATTATTGAGCACTGCCAATGCACTGCCCATACATTATTTATGAGTTGTATAACTATTACTTTTAAGGTGTTTAGTTACCTAAATCTCAAAAAGGACAACATCAGCAAATCCAAAACCTTAACTTTGCCTTTGGGACAGAGATTTTCCTTAATTTCTCTAATGCTATGGAAAACTCAAGAGGTGAAATGTGGGGTTTCTTTCTATGATCTGTCCCAATCTTTCTTAAACATAATACATTTTTAGGTCAAATCTCTTATGAATTATGTTTATTCTTTTACCAAAATCTGTCCAACAGTTGGACTTTGTACTGTAAAGGTTGTTGTGTAATACTAAGCTCAGCCCATGTGATTAGTTCACACTAATTGCTGTATCTTGTATTATATAGTCATTTATGCATTTTTCTTCATTATGACTATTGCTTACAGTTAAAGAAAAAAAAACAAATTGGTTTCTTGAAAAATAAGAATATATATATATAACATGACACAAATAATGAGGGATTTTTCATCCAGAACTGTGGGCCTACTGAAAACTACGTCCATGCAGTACAGCTCTTCTTGGTCTGTAATGTTCAAATTTTCGGACTTACATAATATTTATTAGACATTTATCATATTAATCCAAATGAACAGAAATAAACATCAGAAATATATCAATCTGTGTGTGTTGGATCTATTTGTTTCTTTTTTTTGAAAAGAATTACTGAACTAAATCAAGTTTTTTGTGGCATTCTAATTCATTAAGATTTATCTGTGTTGCCAGTCTTGAATAGGTTGTTGTGTAGCCACGTTCTGATTGATTCATGGAAGAAGCTGTCAATAAAATATTTGTTGTAGAAGGTCAGGGGAATCCCATTTGGGCTTTCTGCATGTGTAATGTGAACATTTTATATTAACTGTGTGATTTCCATTTGAGGCGTGTCTGTATAGCCTTGGTCTAAAAGAGAAAATAGTTTTTTTTGGAAGATAAAATGATTGTTGAAGAGATTAAAGTGAGGGAGAACATGTCAGTGTGTTGACCTAATGATGGGCTGACAAACAGAGCTGAACACATGCCTTTGGATTGTGATTCCACTGCACTGCCATGAAATATTCTTGATGTTTAAAAAGAGAAAACAGAAACAGTATAGCTGCAGATGGCTCTTGTCCAATCAGTTCCTTACGCCTTTAACAGATAATCCCTCTCACACGCGTTACGTCTAGTCTAGACTGCACTCAGAGGTGAGATCATTATCATATCAAAGGGAGCTTTCATAAATAATTAGTAGACATGGTTTTCTGCTGAAGTTATGCTTAAGATCAAAGTTGGAAACCCATTTTGTAAATGAGGCTCCTGGTCACAACACAGCTCTGAGAGAAAAATAAAGTTTACATCAAAAGAACAAAAGTTCAGGTTGGAGATTATGGAAATATAAGCAGCACTTGAAGACATGAGTTGATGCCTTCCTCCCCTGAGAGGTGAGACATTCTGCTGCACTTCAGCTGCGATTCTTCACCTGACTTCCCTGGTGACACATTGTGGGTTTTGAGAGTGATGGCTGTGGGACACAGCCCACTTGTTCCAGATTGTTTTTTTTTAAACTATAATAGAAGCAGCAGTTTACACTCGCTGCTTCTCCAGCCTTGAAATCATGTTGTTTTGTGGAGCATTTAGGGTGTGGCGTTTGAAAATCCAGAAGTTACTTCCTGGCTCTGCTGCATGTGAGGCTTTTTAAATTGTTACATTTCAGAATTCTTAAAGAATAGGTTGAATTGGGATCTGTTTTTGTGTAAAAAAATGCTCTTTGTAATATACTTTCTACTAATAGGAATATGTAGGATCTGGATTATGGTAACCCATTGGGCAGACTTGGATTAACAGATTGAGCATCACCAGGAAGGTCTTAAGAATGACTCCTCCCTACTTGGTGTTAATAGAAAAAAACAAAAATAGGAACTAAAACGTCACATAATTAATGGTAAAAGCTGGGGAGGACAGTGAATTGACTTGATTTTGTTAAAGCAAATTTGCACGTCAGCTTACTATCAATCAGAGTTTTTACGTAGCACTGCAGAGTTCTTTCATTGAACATAAACACATTAAGATGGTGAGGAGTCTCAGTCATCCAGGACATGGTAAATCCAAAAATGGTTAGGCAAAACTGGACTTCAGTTCTTGAAGTTGAATACGTTTCACTCTTCATCTGAAGGTCTTTCTCAATTCAGAGCTAGTGAGGGAGAAGTTCCAACCTTCTAAGCTGTTTGGGATGTCCCATTCTGCACATGTTGAATTCACATGCACCTGCATCTCAAGGACAAGGGACACTTTTTTGAGGACAAAAATGTTCATATTTTGTACAGGGAGGAAAGATGGCTTGAGAGGAGTAAAGGAAGCCATTTATGTCAAACAAGAAGATCCAACCTAAGACGGAGGAAAAGGCAGCAGACCTATTCACACATTCTTGCACATGACCAAAACATCTCTCAGTGATCCATGCTAACAACGGTACTAACGACACCCTGTTGTTAGCTGTTATCTCCCTCTCCAGCTCTGAATTCAGAAAGCCCTTCAGAAGAAGAGTAAAATGTCTTCAACTACAGGAACTCAAGTCTAGTTGTTCTGTTTTTTGACCTTTTTTGGACAAACACATTACAGATTACTGACATTTCAGTAAAGAAAACTAAATGATTACAAAGAAGGGCCCATAGGAAGTAAAGAGGAAGAAGCGTAGAATAAAAAGGGTCATAACGAGGGATGAGTAGGAGTCATTGAGAAGGATGAGGGGATGGGTGGGTGAAGAGGGATCAGAAATGGCTGTAAGGCAGATGGGAGGTTTGAATGTTGAAGGGAGGGATGAGGAGGATGAATGAGTAGAGATGAAGTAAATATGAATGCATTCGAGAGAAGACAAAGTGGATTGCATGGTTGAGCCAGCTATAAGGTGACCTGCTAGATAATTAGAGGTGTGGCTGAGGCTTTACTGCATTAACTACATCTAATTTTTCCACGTGTGTTAAAGTACGAAATACTCTGCTTTTGATTATTGTGGACAAAATCATCATTCTAATCACTGAACCTTTAAACTGTCCGTACTGTGTGAAGACCAGAGCAGGCACAGAGCAGATCAATGTGCAGCAGCAGGCTCCTGCAAAAAGCTGCTAAAACATTGCAGGTGCATGAGTGCTTTGTGCATTTTTCCTCTTGGAGAAAGAAAAAAATGTTGTGCAAACAGGTATAAATTCAGCCATGAACTTTCCCCTCAGGAGAATAATGAATCGTATATGATTGAGTTTGGTTTCCCTGTTTGATGTAAGACTAATATTTGTATTTCGTAATCCTGCTGAGGAAGCAAAGCTCACCCTTGTTTATGTACCCCAGTCCGATGCCTCAGTGTGTAAACACTGCTGTTCAACATAAGTTTCAGAAAGCATGAAGCTCTTCTATTCTACATTTTCCCAGGGCTTTAACTTCTGAAAGTATTGAAACTGAACTGATTTATTTTTTGCTCATAGTAATTTTTGCCACCTTGCTAATATAATTTAAAAGTTGAACCCTAACCACTTTTACAATCATAGAAAAATGCTTCCCCACATCAGTAGCAAGTTTGTCTAATTTAGCGAAGTTTTAAACCATCCCTAAACGGACAATTTCTGTTGGTAAATTGCTCCACGCAGTTTCCTAAATAGATGCCGATTTGATAACATGAAGTTATTTAACAAAGAGAACAGTCTGGAAACAGAATGACGGATCAAACTAAGAAACTAAAACTTCTGACCTGTTGTGAGTTGGACACCTGGCATTTAACTGGCTTTGTAAGATTTCTGTAGAAATTGATATTTATAGTTACTGCTCAAGCTAGTTGTTTTTAAACTACTTTGCCCTCCTCCTTAATCCCCCTCCACACCAAGTTAAGACCACCCTATGCTCTCAGCAGCTTCCAAGACCTATTTGAATGTAGCAGGGTTAAGCCTCCTTTGGTGTAAAGACAATAACAAGGTGCTTACATCCTTTGTACCTAGCTTTCCTGAACCATCCTGCCATGGGATGTTTTCTTTCCACAGTGTTGAACCAGAACATCCATGTTCTGGTTGCTTCTTAAAGTAGAGCAGTCTCAATATGGTGTGAAGGAGGGCAAAGAGCTTCAACAGCGATTGATATGTGGTCTTAGGTTCAAGGGTCATACACCCTTGACCAAATGCTGCTGAACCTTTTACAAGTATTAATGAAGCTCTTCTGTTTTAAATCAACACATGAAATTTGTTCAGAACAGCTCGCTACCAGGTAAACACAAAAACAAATATTGTTACCATTAACCAAATAAATAAGCTTTCTCTTTGCTTCTGCAGCCAGTTTCTAAGCTTTACACCAGGGCTCTGTGAATCAGGTTTGTAGTTGCTTGAGTTCCCTCTCATCCATTCTACCCGTTCAGTTTCCGAGCAGCAGAAGAATGGCTGTGCAAGACAATTCAGAAGAGCAGTGGATTATGGCTGTTGCTGGAATCTGTGGAGATATTCTACTCTCTGATCACAACTTAAACAGATACCTTCATATATTCAAATTTTATCGCTTTCAGGGAGGATCACCTACAAAAGCTAAAAGGTCCTCTTTTGTAGTACATAGCGCAGTGCCTGCAGAACAGAAACTGAAATTTAAAATGCTATTACACAAAGAGCTTTTGACGACACGTCACGGCCCGCTTACAGAGATTGGAGCCTGGGCCTGGCTAACCTCTGTTATCCTCTCCCTTCTTAGATGTCTGTGTGATACACTGACACTCACTACATCCTGATGGTGTATTTTTCCTATTTCCCACAAAGGAGTGATAATGATAATCATATATCCCCGCCTGCTTGTCTTTTGTTGAGACAATTTCAAAAACCAAAGTTCAGTTTAAAAAACCTGATTGGTTTTATTTTTTACTAGAATTTCGACTGCTCTTGGGATTGAGGTAAAGTTTTGAATATTTTTCCAGATTTGATGCAGAAATTTGTTATGTTTTGGTACATTGTCTCAAAAATGGTAGACTTAGGGTGACAGTAATGATTATTTTTGTTTAAAGTAATCAAATACTCTAAATAACAATTTTTCCTCTAAAAAGCTTTTTATTTATTTATATTGTTATGTTTGTTGATGGTTATGAAATGGAAGACAGCTGACTTGTTCTTTGACCTACTAAGGTTCAGCTCTGACAGATAAGTGTTTCACAAAAGAAAGCATTACTTTATCATTCGTATAACAAGATAAAATGTCCACTGTCTGGTATTTTACCTATTAAGAGCCAAACAAGAAATTAAGCCATAATTTAAAGCTTCAGCTGCCAAACATGCGTTTGGCAGCCGATACTTTGCTGAGTTTGAGCAACATGATGGGGGGCATCTAAACTAAGGAAGTGCTGCTTACTAATACTTCTGATTGTTTTTCTTGACATCCTTGTATTTAAGTGTGACTGTCCATATGCTCATGCCTTCGCCAATAAGCCTGAATTATCCATGTGCATGAAAAATTAAGGATACTAACATAGTTTTCATGGTCTGCCATGGCATTTTAACAACATATATTTATCTGTGACCATTAAATTGGATTAAACTGAATCAATAGCAGCTAGTCAGTTAAAAACCCTCAGGATTTGTATAGCTTTTTAAAGATAATTCCTTATGAAATCCAATGCAAGATCTGGCTGAAATTATACTAACAGTTGTTTTCCTTCTCCTGTTTCATATTACATTTATACATATACTGCATAAAATGCTGTAGCACAGCTGGCAATTATATGGGTGTTCATTTTTATACAAGAGTTTAAACTAAATAAAATAAATAGCTAATGTAATTGGGGTGTTACTGCTGTTCCAGATGTTTACAGGTTAGATTAGGCATAACTGATTTCAGGTTTGTTTGCCCCTAAACTGAATCCAAACTGGACTTTGTTACACTGTTAACAATCAAGCTCTGAAATGCTCTTTTCTTCCAGCTGTTTCGTCTTAAATGTACTCTTTGTTCTTTGCGAGTTTAATTTGGAGTTGTATTTATAGAACGCAGACACCTTCGTCAGCTCTGACAGTATTAGGTGAAGTTTCTTTACATTTGACCATTAAACACCTCTGATGTGGTAACTTAGAACGCAAAGCCAAGCGGTGGGGGTGTGTGGGGGGTGTGGGGGGTGGGGGTGGGGGTGTGTGGTGGCGAGGTGCTGAGGTTATGATACCTTCACAGAAAGTGGTGTGAAAAGGGGACTCCATGTTAAATGGATTGTCGTTCAACAGGAAACTGCAATAATTGTGATTTTTCCCTTTTACTGTAGAATAAACAGTTTTTTGCAACGCAACTGTTAATTATCATCTTACATGAAAAATCTTCGTGGCTTGAATGTTGACTTAGCTCTTTGAAAACAGGTAGTACATCAGCTGTTCTTAAATTACATCTTTCAAAGTCCATAGAAAAGGTCAAAGATCAAGAACATCTAGCGATGGGAACATTTCTTTGTTAAATTTATTTAAAACTTACATGCAAAAAAATATCACCTTATACCTCCAGATGTTTGTTCAGGACCCTCAGCTGTTATACGTGTGACAGTAGAAATGAATGTGTACTATAGTTTAAAAGCAAGAATAAAGAAATCAGGTGCAGCCAATTCAAGCTGTGCTGCTGCTTCACATGAGATCCTTGTTCTCTGCAGAATAAATGAAGCATACCTTAATCATTTGTGCGGGCTATTTAAACTACACAACACCCTGCATTTTACATTTCATGCGGCACTTCCTGCCTTTCTGCCGCTGTTGCTGCCAGCTTCTGCTTGGTCCTTTTCAGCCCTTCCACCACCCCAGCACCCCCTTTGGGCTTCAAGGTCAGAAACTCTTTAATCACCTCCTGACATGCAGAGAAAGTTTGATGCACTCATCTTTACCCTGCTGAATTTGACTAGAAGCAAACTTATTCTATGTTGGCTAATAACAGATGTATTAAATATATACATGTGAGTTGTCTGAATGAACCGAAAATGCAAAAAGACACTAACATTAAAACAACTCAGGTAAAACACAAAGAATACCCAGAGACAACTTTAAAACACAGCAATCTAGAGTGGAAAGTAGAACTTTTCCTTCAATGAGCTGCCCAAACCCTGGACCTTATAAAACAAATTTATTTGCCAAATTCCATCCATTTTTCATCTATCCGTTGCGTTCCGGTTATATGAGATTCGATAGCAGGAGCAGAAGGTCAAGGTGGGAAACCCAGACATCCCTGAACCCAGCAACACCCTTCATCTCATTCTGGGGATGTTCCCTGGCCAGGCAGGGGGGACGTATGCTCCCTCATGCAGGTTCTGTGTCTGCACTGAAGTCTCCTCCCAGTGGGAAATACCCCAAAAACCTCCAGAAGGAGTTGCCCAGGAGGGATCCTGAACAGATGCCTGAACCACCACAGCTTGTTCCCTCATATTTTCCCCAAATTCCATTTTTTTATAAAGTAAATTATTTTTTTATACCCAAAATAGCATCTAATCATTTTTAGTGCTTTTGCAATGCTCTAAAAAATCTACCTGTGTTTTATCTCCAAGTACTTTTTAATAAACATGAATGTTTCATTAGAAAGTAAAGAAACAATCCTTTTTCAGTTTCCTTACAGGCCTTTTTGTTTCAACATGAGGTTTACTGGGTTTCCCAAAGCTGCTATGTTTTGACAATAATTCACAAACCTAGTAGCTTTATTATTTCTTTCTAAAGGACAACTTGATTCGTCACAAATGGCTACAAAAAGTATTCTTTAAATGCACATCTCCCTCTGCTTAGGATCTTTTGCAGAGGGAAATGCTAGCTGAGGGACTAGGCTAGCATTAGCTTGCGTCCTTTCTGTTTGGATATAACTCATTGATGGATCAGCTCAAAATCTCTTTGTGCATCCAGTCTGGAGATTTCTTCCTACTGTATCATGAAAAAAGTAATGCAGCCTTGCCCATCCCACAGTGGTTTCTGCACACTTGCTAGTCAGCTGGCTGAAAAATAGCTGCTATGTGTTTCTAATACTTACACAAAAGACCAGTTATGAATATTTCCCCTTGTGAAAGAGCTGAGTTGTCATGGTGTGAAAACTAAAGTAGCTCCACTAAACACTTTTACTGAAACTTTGAAAACTATAGTCAGCAAGCTAAGAGCTGGTTGCCAATCTGCCTTTAGTAAAATAAAAGCAATCTGATCTTGTTACATATTTTTTGTTTCATATCTTTGTCCTAAGGTGGATAGGCAACACCTGTTGGACGCCTTTTACGTAGAGCTGGTCAGCATCTCCACTAACACTTCTGATAAAGATAAAATCATCCTATCTCCACTCACTGCCTTTTCATTCTGAGCTCCAGTATTCATGAGCAGATTGAGTTTCCATGGAGTTGATCCTGTTTCCATCAATTTCGGTCACAGAACATTTCTGTGTCCATCTATGGCAACATCTGCCGTGATGGGTTCCTCTGTATACCCTCGGTTTAATATTTGACTGACTTCTGCTTCATGTATGGTGATGCTGCACATCACATCAATACCTCCATCTGTCAAAGCAAACAAAGGCCGGGCTGTAAATGCATGGCAGTATTGACTCATGTCTACCTCTTACTCTCTCATGACCCCCCCCCCATCCCCCTCTGAATATGGAGCCGCCAGGATCCATATTTTTCCATTAGCTACAGCTTAGAGATTGGATGGCTGCATCGTCACAGATGGGAGAGCTGTAAAACAGTGGGCAGTGGCGGCGGCCACTTAGTTAATTGCAAGATATCTGGTTTAATTCTCCCCTGAGGACCAGAAAAATGATAAGTCCGGAGTGATGCAGTGCATCTATATACAAGCTCTGTGAAAAGGCTTTTAATATTTTACCAAGAAGAAGACTGTGCTGAACTTAAGTGATTCAAAATGTTTCTATATTGTAATGATCCCAAGATGGCAAATTAACTATTTTTGGCATGATAGGGCTTCTTATGGTGGGACAGAAAAATGTCTGTTAGTCGATTTGGCAAAAATAGCTTTGAATATTTGAACTGTTCTTGTACTTCAAGTATAAAAATAACATTTTCAGCTTAATTCGTGTAGCCAAATTAAAATCCCAGAGTTTCACCTCAGCATTATCCTCTGACTCATATTGTTTATGCAAGCATATATTCAAAAGTTCTGAGTTTTGAAAGACACAAATAATGCACTGTCAAAACCCAAATGATAAACAAGATTTTTAGGATTCAGGACTCGATTTAAGTCTCCCTCTGTTGCTGTGTTGATAACCTGACCTTTATGAGCTGCACAAATGACTCATAATTTAGTCGGATTCACAAATTTGTTGTCCTTGCTTTTAAACACACCTACTGGAAATTAATGTTTAAGCACACAATCGGGATGTAATTTAGAACACATCCAACACAACAATGGGTGAAAATGATTTTTTTTGCAAGGAGCTGGAAGATCTACAATAGGCACCAGAGGGTATACACCCTCCACACTTTTCCTTTATTGCAACAGTATAATCTCATACTGAAATATTTTTCAAAATCCAACCTTTAATTTGAATACATTAGTTCACTAGATTCATCGCACAGGGAATATCCTACATGCCGAATGCTTTTGAATTGCACCTTTTCTTCATGCATTTGTCCAGTTTGTGGATGAAAACTGTTACTGTTAGTTGGTTGTTTCAGTGAGACGATTGTGAGCTGCCAAATGAGTTGAGTTTAAGAAAATACGTCTCAGTAGTTGCAGTATTACATTTTTATGATTCATTTTTGTAGGAAAACAGCAACCGTCTGTTAAAAAGTTCTTACTGATGGATTAATGCCTGAATATGTGACTGAAGTTAAAAAACCTTGACTTGGGTCGAGGCTCGTCAGTAAGGGTTGACGTAAGGGTGAAAATTGTAGGTTCAATTCTAGCTTTCTCCCTTGCCACATTTGGATTTGCCCATGGGCAGGGCACCTATAAGAAGCTTTCCAAACTGCATAGGTGTGTCAATGTGTGTGTTGAGAGTGCCACTGGGTGAATGTGGCTGTAGTTTAAAAGTGCTTTGACTGGTTGGTATGACCAGAAGAGCACGATATCAGCTCAGTCCATCTACCATTTACATCCACAGAGGACCGTTTCCAAATGCACATAAATCATTGGATAGGTCTAATTAGAGCAGGAATACTGCATCAACTACTTTAAATCTGCTGGCATAACCAAATCATGAGTAAACCAAGAACCTATAGAACCAACTTCTCTACATTGTGTTGCATTCACTGCATTTCTGGTGTGTTTCAACAGAACTCTGGCACCAAAAGAAATTATAACAAATGTATTTAATATGCTGTGCAAAGCCAGTTTTTCCAGAACATCTTAAGTCTAATTTAATATTTTCAGACTAAGGAAGTACTTGAAATTTCAATCTTTAAATATTTGAGTTTGGATTTATTTGCTGCTGCAGCTTTTGGATTCATTAAACATTGATAAATCGTCTGCTTTTATTTACGCGTACATTCCAGTCTTTTAAATATAATTTCACTCAAGAACCTTGATTCAGGGGATGAAGTGCTTAATGATAAGAACATCATTGATAGGAACAAAGATTCAAGATGATTTTTCGCACAGAACCATGACAACTCAACAAAAACCTCCAAACTATGTGTCTTTAGAGAAAGTCTTTATTAAAGAAGACTCTTGAACAGTGAGGATAATCCGATGGTGATAAGATTCATTGCAGAGGGGGAGGGAGAAGAAACTGGTGCACATCTCTCCCCACTCTGGAAAAAGCAGGGCATGTCATTTAGGCAGTGAATGCCGGCATTGTGGGAATGATAATGACAATGGATGCTTCTATTTTTGTTCTGAAGTGCGTATGTCATTTCTGTTCCTGGGATAACTGGGTGGGTAGGCACTTCAGCTGTTTCCCCGACCTTAGAGGAATATTGATGAGGTACACATCATCCGTTATCAGTGGGCTAAATCATATTGTCACATAACGCAGCACAGAAAGTATTCATGTTATGTTTTTTTGACATGAAGCTGACATGAGATTAACATCTGAGCAGCATGTTTGCAGACCCATCAGAGAGAGAATTAGTCTCTTCGAAAGGCGTTTTGATCTGATTTGGAGACACAAGAGAACCTTGGATGTCTGTATCTACGGGGAACTTGTAGGCAGTTGTATCAACCTGTATTCATCTCCTTTGCTTATTTTATCAGCTTTGTTCAGTGAGCAACAGCTGGCTGGAAAAACAGCACTTTAATCATACCCAATGGGGACGAACAAGTTGCAGCTTAGACCTTCTGCATGCAAACCGTCTGTTTTACGGATCTTATCAGCTCTGCACACGGGCCTTTGTCCGGTTAGTTCTGCTGTGGCTTATCTTTGAAGATTATTCAGTGATGGTGGTACTGTTATCCAGATATCAACTGGAACAGTACTGGTAACATGTCATGGTGTCGTCAGAGTTCTGCTGCTCTGATCTGTAGTATTATTTATAGAGTTTTATCTTATACTTCAGCAGTAGTCTGGCCTAAAAAAATTAACAAGACAGTAATCTGATCTTAAAAGAAATGGATTTTCTTTTCTGGAACATCCTGATTGCACTTTTCTGTTGTTACCTTTTTTTTTGTACAATTCCGTAAGATTTCTTTGTACAGTGCCTTGCGAAAGTATTCCGCCCCCTTGAACTTTTCAACCTCTTGCCACATTTCAGGCTCCAAACATAAAGATATAAAATTCAAATTTTTTGTGAAGAATCAACAACAAGTGGGACACAATCGTGAAGTGGAATGAAATTTATTAAATGTGTCAAACTTGTTTAACAAATAAAAAACTGAAAAGTGAGGCGTGCAATATTATTCGGCCCCCTTGCGTTAATACTTTGTAGCGCCACCCTTTGCTGCAATTACAGCTGCAAGTCGCTTGGGGTATGTCTCTATCAGTTTTGCACATCGAGAGACTGAAATTCTTGCCCATTCTTCCTTGCAAAACAGCTGGAGCTCAGTGAGGTTGGATGGAGAGCGTTCGTGAACAGCAGTCTTCAGCTCTTTCCACAGATTCTTGATTGGATTCAGGTCTGGACTTTGACTTGGCCATTCCAACACCTGGATACGTTTATTTGTGAACCATTCCATTGTAGATTTGGCTTTATGTTTTGGATCATTGTCTTGTTGGAAGATAAATCTCCGTCCCAGTCTCAGGTCTCTTGCAGACTCCAACAGGTTTTCTTCCAGAATGGTCCTGTATTTGGCCCCATCCATCTTCCCATCAATTTTGACCATCTTCCCTGTCCCTCCTGACGAAAAGCAGGCCCAAACAATGATGCTGCCACCACCATGTTTGACAGTGGGGATGGTGTGTTCAGGGTGATGAGCTGTGGTGCTTTTACGCCAAACATATCGTTTTGCATTGTGGCCAAACAGTTCGATTGTGGTTTCATCTGACCAGAGCACCTTCTTCCACATGTTTGGTGTGTCTCCCAGGTGGCTTGTGGCAAACTTTAAACAAGACTTTTTATGGATATCTTTGAGAAATGGCTTTCTTCTTGCCACTCTTCCATAAAGACCAGATTTGTGCAGTGTACGACTGATTGTTGTCCTATGGACAGACTCTCCCACCTCAGCTGTAGATCTCTACAGTTCATCCAGAGTGATCATGGGCCTCTTGGCTGCATCTCTGATCAGTCTTCTCCTTGTTCGAGATGAGAGTTTAGAGGGACGACCGGGTCTTGGTAGATTTGCTGTGGTCTGATACTCCTTCCATTTCAATATGATTGCTTGCACAGTTCTCCTTGGGATGTTATATGATTGCTTGCACAGTGCTCCTTGGGATGTTTAAAGCTTGGGAAATCTTTTAGTATCCAAATCCAGCTTTAAACTTCTCCACAACAATATCTCGGACCTGCCTGGTGTGTTCCTTGGTCTTCATGATGCTCTCTGTACTTTAACAGAACCCTGAGACTATCACAGAGCAGGTGCATTTATATGGAGACTTGATTACACACAGGTGGATTCTATTTATCATCATCAGTCATTTGGGACAACATTGGATCATTCAGAGATCCTAACTGAACTTCTGGAGTGAGTTTGCTGCACTGAAAGTAAAGGGGCCGAATAATATTGCACGCCCCACTTTTCAGTTTTTTATTTGTTAAAAGAGTTTGACACATCCAATAAATTTCATTCCACTTCACGATTGTGTCCCACTTCTTGTTGATTCTTCACAAAAAATTTGAATTTTATATCTTTATGTTTGAAGCCTGAAATGGGGCAAGAGGTTGAAAAGTTCAAGGGGCCGAATACTTTCGCAAGGCACTGTAATTCCCCATACAGATTTATTCTGTTTTTGTTTTGTTTTTGGTCACACTTAAATGTTTAAGATCATCAAACAAATGTTAATATCAGACAAAGATAAGATAAGTAAGTACAAGAAGACATTTATATATAATTTTATTTGCAAAGGCAACAAAAGCAAATGCAAAAATGACTCTTTTACATTGCCGGGGAGGAATTTTAACCCACTCCTCTTGGCAGAATTGTTTAATTTAGCCTTATTTGGGGTTTTCAAGCATGAACAGGCTTATATCATTAACTTTGTTCCTCACTTGTTCTTGAATTTCTTTAGAACAAGGATTGAAATGTTGCGTTTAATATCTTTTAACTTACTATATGTTGTCAGTGAGGTACTATTTATGTGATTTCTTGACTATAAAGCCCAAGCAGCAATCTAGCCAGAGTGTGCATAGTAAAACTGAACTCAGTTATTAAAAAATGTGGTTTATCCCCTTTATGGGAAATGGCCCGCACTTGTATAGCGGTTTATCAAGTCCAAGGACACCAAAGCGCTTCACACTGCAATTAGTCATCCATCCATTTACACACTGACAGTGGTAGGCTCCATTGTTGCCACAGCTACAAAGTGGGGCTGCCATACAATCAGTGCCACCGAGCCCTCTGACCACCATCAGCAGGCAAAGTGGGTGAAGTGTTGTGCCCAAGGACACAACGAGCGGGGGTTCTAATCGTTAGGTGGAGCTAAATGCTATGAAGATGGTGAGAGGTTGCCTTGTGCTTTACATATACACCACTTGATTGACAGAAAACAGCAGTGCTAATACAAGAGCCTTCCCCACCATCTTCAATCACTGGATGTAAGCCAAACATCGACAAGCATCTGTCATGCAGTTCAAGTTGTTGAAAACCAATCAAAATGCAAAACATTGAAAGAAAAGGTTCCACTGCTGATTTTAACAGCAGAAACAACTGAACACTTATTGCTGAGGTTATTATTGCACATTTCTTCTCTCGTGAACCTTACTGCAAATGAACCTTTGCAGAAGCCTTAATCCAAGCAATAAAGGTCCGGAGTGCTGTGCGTAATTGCTGGATTTGTCGGAAATCTGTGATCACACTGGGCTATATGCCTTAGAACAAAGGGGACCTGCGTGTTGGTGGAGCCTGATGTGTGAAAGGCTTTCTGGAAGCCCAGCATTCCTAGGTGGTCAGGTTTAAAGTGAAAGATCTCACTGCTTAAATGCTTGTTGGTAATATTTTACACACAGGCCTTTAAATCTTTCAAAACTTTAAAGCTCAAGTTGCGTGTGCTTTTATTCCAGGATTGATTCCACAAGGAAAGCTGTCTCTAAATCATTACCCATTCAGTAATTGAGCATGAACCTGTATGGGGCATGAAAGCTTGCTGCCTTCATGTGTAAGTGTTCGTTTATAAATTAAAAAAAGCATTTATTAAGAGCTCTATAAAGTTACGCTTGACAGCTCAAAGATGTGCAGATTGTATGTCCTTTACTATAGTACACCCTTGTGTTTTTGACATTTCTCTTTTTTATAAATAGAGTGAATTTTATTTTTCCATTTTCTAATTTAGTGGTGTCTTAGAAGAGATGTTTAATAATTTTTTTCTAGCCAAGTCTCAATTCCCACTCTATATATGCTCTGTAGATGGTATCTATGTATGCTCGGGTGAAATGACCAACACTGATATGAGACAATATGAGTCATTTCATTTTTTTAAAGGAAAAGGTGATATACAAACCTCCCTGGTCCTGTTTTTGCCAACCTCAGTGACAGTAACTTCCATCGGGCATTTGCAATAACAGGCCATTAGTTACTTTATGTCACTGTGGAGCAATTTTAGCTCAGTCTTCTTTGCTTCACTGTCTTTTTTGTTGTTTGTTTTTTTAACCGTGTCCTGTCCGGCAGAGTAGCTCAGAATTTTTGTCTGAGTGCCAAGAAAAAGCCCAACAGATTTACTTTCACAAGTGGAGCATTACAGCTAACGCTTTAAAGCTCTGCTTGATATTTCTAAAAGAAACGTTTTTAGAAACTGCTTTGGGATTATTTCAATTGTTACGGACACGGAGACAGAAACGAAAAGAAAAAAAAAAAGCACCAAAAAGAGAAAGGGGGGCAAAAAGGAAAAAGGGGAAAGAAGGAGAAAAGAATGGAGGAGAGAAAGAAGGATAAAGAGAATACAAGATAACACCCTGCTTGCTTCTACACCTGCAGAAACATTCGTATTACCAGCCTTTTTACCAAAAAGTGCACGGTACTTATTAATGCAAGATGTATTTAGTGGTAAATGCGGCTCAATATAGAAAATTTGTGTATCTGTTAACACCTGAATCTAAACACCTGTGGGTCTGAGTGTGAGCACGCTTGTGTATACAAGGTGTCTCCATAAAAATATGCAATACCAAGTGTGAGGAGCCACAGACCTGCCCCCCTGGACCTGGGACAGATATGGAGGAGATCCGAGCCATAGACATCCAAAGGCCCCCCAGAGCACAGGAACCCCAGGAGAACCACCGTCTGGACTACCCCAACCCCTTAGAGAAGAGCAGGGGAGAGTCCCAGGGGAACCACCCAGCAGCTACAGTGCAGAAGCCCCAGGGAGCTGCAGCGACGAGCCCACAGGCAGCTGGCAGCCGTCTACGCCCGAGCAGATCCAGCCATGGACCCAGAGACCCGAGACCCCGGGACATATCATTCCCCAAGCAGAGGCCCGACAGAGCCCAGGGGTCCATGCCCCGGCAAGCAGCCACCGGGAGTGAGCCAGCACACACCAAAGCACCCAGCCCCAGATACCGAGAACCACAAGTACACCGGGAGGTAGTGTGGCAGGGAGGAAATAGGCCCCACATTTGATGGGGGGCCTAAATTGATCCAGGAGAGGTAGCAATCCAAGACCCAACTGACACAAAAAACAGGCACACACAGTCACAATCACACAATCCCACATTCCCACTCTCATGTGTACATATAAAAACATTCACACCCACACACCCAACGTAAAGACAAACAACAATGGACGTCGTACACTTACTCACACTCCCCATACATACTCTATACTCCCAGGTCCAGGTGCTGATTCCCCATAGGGGCAACCCGCCACCGGGCCCAGGAAGTGGTCCTCTTTCCTCCGGGGGTGGAGACAAGCTGACCACCCCACCACCTGAACCTGGGCTTCACTGTTTTCATTCAGAAACCCTGCAGGGTTATCCAGCATTGGTGACCTGTTGAAGGTCATGCCACAACATGTTCATCAGATCTACTGTAAGTCTGGACTTTGAATATAGTTAGAATGGGGCATCATATGTTGCTTTTTATTCAAAATCCTTTTACCTACTTCATGTTGCCAGAGAGGTTCTATTTATGGTTTTAGTCGAGGGGTTTCTTGACAATATATTGACTTAGTGAACTTTCTGGATGAATCCAACTTGAATGACTTTTACTTTGAAGAACCAGAAGTGTCTTTGTTATGATATAGTTTCCACCTGGTAATCCTTGTGTGAGTTATCTAGATGTGCACCATACAAAGTTTAGAGGCTTTTCAGCACCATATTCAGTGTTGAACTGTTAGCAGGATATTTAGGAAATCATGTACTAAACCTGCATTTGAAAAGTTAATTGTCCGGTCTAAGCAGTTAACATGTTGGACCCTGGTCTTGTTTTGAAAACAGGACCAGGGTGCGAAAAAGGAAGTGCTTTTTTTAAGTACCTAGAAGTGCCTTCATAATAAGGCTACTTAAACCAAAGGAACATAAGAATGTTCTCAACACTGAAGTCCCAAATCCCAAGTCCAAGTCCAGTACGGAGTGCAACACAAAATCAAGTCCAATGTCTTTGTGTGAATATAGCATGATTGGATTTAAAGTCTCTCTCTGTCCTTTAATGTGTTCATTGGTCTACTTTTAGTGAGCCTGGCTCCTTCTTTAACTAAATATAAACTCCCATGTAGATGTGCTAGATTTGATACTAGATAGTAGATTTACATCTAGTACCACATACAATTTTTGTCTTCAGATGCTGTTTTCCTTTGAATTATGCTGTAATCCCTGAAATACGGAGATGAACGATAGCTGCTGATTTTGTTGTCTGTTGTGTGTGAGCAAGCAGGAGCACTCACTCTTATTCCTCACATTAGGATGCATTGTATCTGAACACTTCCTCATTGATCTCTCTTCTGAAAGACCAAAGCACATTAGTGTTAGAGTATCATATAAATCTTCAAAAGAAAACACTAAAAGTAAATGTTGAATTACTAAGTAAGCTTTTGGCTTTAACATCACTCTTCACAAAGTATGGATGCAGAAACTCGTTATTGTTTAACTTAAATGAACAGTGAATTTTTGTTTTTAAAAGGATGCTCTTCCGTCTGTAGCCTCACACATTCTCATTGATTATACAGACATTTTTATCCTTGCTTTCAAATGTACAGTGGTTGTTAATTGCAATTGGTTTGAGATGTGCTACTTTGTAAAGAAAACATGCGATAAAGATTGATTTAAACTTCGAGGTGTCATGTCCGAGTGTCTTTCAAGATGTAATGCAAGTTGACATTGCTGACAATGGAAAAAAATCTGCCTCCAATGTTGGTTTGATGAGCTGCCACGGGAATGAACTTGCAGGCTACAAGCTTTGACTGCGCTTGACTGTTGATCACCCCAGGAAAGCATGATGTTCACCCGAGGTTCCTAATTAAAGTTTGCTGCTGAAATGAGCACAGTCTGCACCCACTAGTTCCACCAAGCTTTGTCTTTAGGAAACTGGACGGCATGTTCTGTCTGTGGGGCTCTCTCTCTGTCAGGGTTTCCACCGATCTCTCAACTAGTAGTAGAAAGTAAAGATTTTTGTGTAAATTTTCAGAATCAGAATCAGTATCAGCTTTATTGCCAAGTTTGTACATACAAACAAGGAATTTGACTCCGGTGTTTTTGCATTACAGAATATACATATTTACAATGTACAAATTTACACATATATAAATAAAAAGGTGCATTTGCAACATCTTTATGCTGTTGTTTTGTACTCTATTGAATGTTCAACAGAGAAACAGCCTGGGGGAAGAAACTGTCTCTGTGGCGGCTGGTTTTAGTGAACAGCGCTCTGTAGCGGCGGCCTGAAGGTAAAACTCTAAACAGTTTATGTGCAGGGTGTGTGGGGTCTGCAGAGATTTTAGCAGCTCTTTTCCTGACCCTTGACCTGTATAAGTCCTGGATGGAGGGAAGGTCAGCCCTGATTATTCTCTCTGCAGTCCTGATTATTCGTTGCAGTCTGGACCTGTCCTGTTTTGTGGATGAACCAAACCACACTGAGATGGATGAAGAGAGGACAGACTGAATGATGGCAGTGTAGAAGATGACCAGCAGCTCCTGTGGAAGGTTGTACTTCTTGAGTTGCCTCAGGAAGTACAGTCTCTGCTGGGCCTTCTTCCGAACAGTGTCTATGTGTGAAGACCATCTCAGGTCCTCAGAGATGGTGGTTCCTAGGAACCTGAAGTGGTCCACAGCCGATACGGTGTTGTTGAGGATGGTGAGGGGGGTGTATGGGGGTGGTGTTTTCCGAAAGTCCACCACCATCTCCACAGTCTTGAGTGGGTTTAGTTCCAGGCAGTTCTGACTACACCAGTGTATCAGGCGATCCACCTCCTGCCTGTATGCAGACTCATCACCGTCCTGGATCAGTCCAATGACAGTGGTGTCGTCTGCAAACTTCAGGAGTTTCACGGACGAGTCCGCTGAGGTGCAGTCATTTGTGTACAGGGAGAAGAGGAGTGGGGATAGAACACACCCCTGGGGGGCACCAGTACTTATTGATCTGGTTCGGGAGAAGATGCTCCCCAGTCTCATCTGCTGCTGTCGGTCCGTCAGGAAGCTGTTGATCCACTGACAGGTGGAGGCTGGGACGTTGAGCTGGGTGAGCTTCTGGTGGAGGATGTCTGGTATGATGGTGTTGAAGGCCGAGCTGAAGTCTACAAACAGGATCCTGGCGTAGGTCCCTGGGTGGTCGAGGTGTTGCAGGATGAAGTGTAGACCTAAGTTAACAGCATCATCTGCCGACCTGTTTGCTCGGTACGCAAACTGCAGGGCGTCCAGTAGAGGGCCTGTGATGTCTTTCAGGTGCTTCAATACCAGCCGCTCAAAGGATTTCATGACCACAGACGTTGGGGCTACAGGCCTGTAGTCATTTAATCCTAGGATGGTGGGTTTCTTGGGCACTAGGATGATGGTGGATCGTTTGAAGCAGGAGGGGACCTCACACTTCTCCAGTGACTTGTTGAAGACTTGCAGACGAGTTGATGTGCACAGGCTTTCAGGCATGATGGGGAGATATTATCAGGTCCTCCAGCTTTCTTTGTTTTCATGCGCTGAAAGAGCCTATTTACATCTTCCTCAGAGATCTTTAGTGCAGGCAGAGGATCTGAAGGTAAGGGGTTGGTTGCTTTGCTGGTCGAACCTGTTCCTGAATGGGATGTGGAGGAGTTGGTTTGAGGTGTGAATGGCTTCTTGTCATGTCTGCAGTAGAAGCCATTCAGACGGTTAGCCAGGCGAGGACTTTGTTCGGGAAGGGTGATGGGGCTTCTGTAGGCAGTCAGGTTTCTCAGACCAGTCCATACAGCCGAAGTGTCACCAGTAGAAAGGCTGTTCTTCAGCTTCTCACTGTAGCTTCTCTTGGCTGCTTTGATCTCCTTTGTTAGTCTGTTCCTGGCCTGCCTGTACCGCGCCCAATCTCCACTGCTGTGAGCTTCTTCCTTGTCCCTGCGCAGATTCCTGAGATGTGGAGTGAACCATGGCTTGTTGTTCCCAAAGGTGCAGAAGGTCCTGGTCTGCACACACATGTCATCACAAATTTTAAAGTTGTTCTGAGATGAAAGTGTCTACATAAGCCCCTTTTCCACTAAAACCCCTCGGATAGAAAGCCTCAGGATTTATTTTACCCGGGTAAAACAAATCCCAGGGAATTCTGTACATGTTTCCATTGCTCAGAAAGGCCACGGACCATTTATTTAAAACACCATAATGACATATGGGGTAGTGGTGAAGAAAACTGCAATACACCTTCAGCCCAGCAGATGGCATTACTCCTTTACCCCCTTTAAAAGACTCTTAGCTAATAATTTTTTGTTTCAACTGATAAATAATAGATGATGAACAGCTTTAGAGTTATACAGTAAATTAAGTCCTTCCATTATTCCTTAAGTTGGTCTGGATCCATAAGCGGGAAGAGTTTAAATCATTATTTTACTTTTATTTTTTCACCAACCTGCATCAGGACCGAGGTGTTGCTTGACAACTGTATGAGTAATTTACAGTCACTACTTAACACTGATTAACACACTTATTTGTCTTTTAGCATAATCAGGTAAACTCATTTCAGGTATCAACAACACAGACAGAAAAATATTTTTATTAAAAATTAAATTTATTAGAATAAAAAAAAACATAGTTCACACTCCACTAAGTTAGGTTTACATGACAAGCCAGGATTAGGGAAATGTGGTTTTTTATGTACAGGGAAAATTTTAAGAGCTCTGTTTGATCATCAGTACTGGATTAAAATATTTCTCCTACAGAACTGTGGCAAAACAGTTTGTAATTGTTGCCTACATTATCTTAAAATGTCTAAAATTTGTGGGAAGAAATATTACATTTTATATTCTGGTATTTGCAGTTGTTCACCACATACCTATTAAACCCTCAATAGTCACTTTCAGCCGCCACAGATAACAGGTTGCGGGAAATCCCAGAGTGCCAGGCTCGACCAGGCAGCTGTTAGTGGGGAAGTCCCAGTCAAACCGCCTGGCTAGCTTAGCTTAGCAGCCAGGCCAACCTGTAAGCGGAGCTCCACTGCTCCAAAAACTCAGAGAGAACATTAGGCTGAACCGATGAACTTACTGCACAGATTAATTATAGGTCTACTTTCTCACTTAAAAACATTGTAAAACTACTATTTGTGACAAATTAATAGTATAAAAATGATAAATTTGTATACTCACTGCCACCATTACTGCAGCTGGTGGTGCAATGATGTGCTGCACACAACCCTGCCCCTTTAACAATCCCAGGGACATCTAAAAAAAGTCCTACCTCAGACGAAGACCTTTTACCCCTGAAAGTAAGGCCCCTGGAAAATGACATTACCCGGGTAAAATTGTATTGAAACTTGCCCTGGGCTCGGCCTGTGCGCTTCCTGGCTCAATTTATTTTCAAAGTGGGTTGGTCCATCTTTATTTCCTGCTGTTAGGAACACATGTATTCCATGTGAGGTCTGTTTATTTGCCTTCTCTTTACCCTTTAAGGTTCCAGTGCACTTCTTTGTGCTAGTCACCGTTTGTCTTGGTTTAATCTTTGGTCAATTTCTCTCTGGAAAGCTTCTGTCGCAAGCTTTTGACTCATGAACAAACACAGCTGCCTTTAAGCATTAGTGTGGCGACTTGCAAGTGAGATGTGAAGGTTCTGTGGGTAAAATCTGCTGGAACGCTGGGAGTTAATGTTACAGTTTGTTTTACTTTCCTCTAAAAATATGTACGTACAAATTTGTTTAAACATTTTACAGGATATTGTGATGTAACCAGAGACTAACAAAGAATGTAAAAAATATATTAAGAAGGTAGTTTTCTGGAAAATATGGTGTTTTCTATGAAAATCCTCCCTGAATCTACCAGTTACCAGTCACTTATAGGACCTGTGCTAGATTCTAATAACTGTGAATTTGCCACTAATCTCAACCCACCCAGTCAAAGCTCCTGGAAGTCCTTTTACTGGAAATGAACACAAACTGTGCAAATTAGTAAAATAATCACGATACCAGTTGCTCATGCAAAGAGGGAGCTGATGTTCAGCACGAACATCCGCAGAAGTAAATTAAGGTAGTTTTGGGTGAAAGGATATGGCATTAGTAAATCTCAGCTTACAGATTTTCCTTCCATTATTACTTTCTGAAGCACATTTCATGATAGAAACTAACAGCTGCATTTGGCAGCTTTTTATTCTCACATATCAAAAGAAGAGCTGAAACCCACAAATTTACATGACCACAAAGGTAGTTTGGTGATCCTTCACATTTACTGACACATCTGCTATTAAATAACCTAAAATATGTTATTGGGCAGCCTAACATCACTCGAACAGTAGATCTGAAGACTTTTCTTTTTACCTCTCTTACCGTTGTCCTATTTCGCCTGGCGAAAAGATAAACTTGGGTTCTCGTTCACCTTGCCGGTCGTCATTCCAGATGTTTTTTTTATTATTTGTTTTATTTTACCTTCTTTTATACGAGTAAATTTCATTGTGACTCAAGAAGCGACCTGTCTTTAAATATACATACTAAACCACAACATCCTTAATCAGTTTATGTTTATACTCTAAGGAAACAGGAAGTCATGGATTACTAATTAAAGGTTATTTAAAACTCTCATCAACTTAAACTAAATATTAACTAAATAAATCTTTGAGTTAGATTTATGTGTAGGAATTGCTAAGGGTGCCAATAATTATAGCAGTGGTTATTTGGTAAAAACAGTTTTTTAACTTGTGATCGTTGTTAACTCTGAAAAAACTGAATAAATGTACTTAAATTACAGCTCGGGTTTGTTTTTTTGTGGCACTAGAGGCCTTTATTTTAAAATTTTTCCAACAGTAGGTAGACAGGAAAGAGGGCAAAGAAAGGGGGAGACATTCAGCAAAGGTCGCCGGGTCCAGGACTCAAACCCAGGACAGCCGCATCGAGGACTATAGCCTCTGCTCGTGGTCGTGTGCTTAACCCCTACACCACCAGCGCTGCAACACTTTGAGTTTTTTAGTTTTTAATGTAAAATTATTCTACTTTAATAAAGACTAATTGATTTTAAGGCTCTTTCACATCCTAACCAGAGGTGCCAATATATGTGGAGGGGCCTTAAGTGTCAAAAGCTAAAGAAGAAGCAAAAGGCTAGTCTTTGATTACCAAAAAACTCTTCTTTAATATAAAGATTCAGTCTAATCTGGGTTGAATAAATTCAGTTTCCTCCTTCCATCCCTCGTCCTTCTTTGTGATTAATCTGATGCTTTTGTTGGTTCAAGCCACCCTTGACACCTAAAACATCTCGGTCAAGCTTATGAAAATGTCAAGAAACTAGTTTAAAGAAAAACTGATGAGGACTTTAGGAGACTAGCCATAGGAGATCTGCTGTCAATTTATCTGTTGGAGGAGTCAAACAAAAATGTCTGAGATGCTCTGTCACATTAACACAGTTAAGGTCCACTATATCACTTTGAATCTGCAATATTATGTCTATTAGATCAAATGTCTCAACAAATCGTCAACATAATTAATACATGCTTAATACATTAATACAGTTTTACTTTCTCTTGGAAACTGTTTCCTATTTTTTCCCTTTCCTTCTACAAAGACAAATAAACCTCCAAAGTCTCAGAGCAGTTTAGGGCTCCAGTCATAATATTGCCACACTGCATTTAGACTGAGTTGTCAGGAAATTAGGAGAAGAATCAAGGAGACCTGTGTATTTTTCTTTTATGTGGTTGTTACCCAAGGGTTTCGGATAACAGGCAAAAGGAAACTTTAAAAGAGTTCAATGCCTCTAAAGCCAGTAATGTGATTTATACCAGCTTTTTAGATTTGGCTTGACACACATATATTGAACTTTCTTGACAATGAGCACTTAGAGCAAGAGAGAAAGACTTCAGCCTTTTGAAGCTGCAGGAAACCAATAAATTTAGCTGCAGAAGTGGAATGTGAAAATAATTTTCACCTGGAATGTCTCATTCTCACTTAAACTTTCCCTTTGACCGACGTTGACGGTGTTGGCTATTTCAGACGTAGCAGAAATGTGAGTTTGTTCTTGGAACCTGTGGTGGACTTTTGGTCCAACCTTTTAGCTAAAGGCAGTGCTCAACATTCTATGTTCTTTCATCATTGAAACCTGAATAGGGACCCAGCTGACTCAGCATTAGTAGTACATTTGTGCATGACTATAGACGTTATTTGATAAATTACTGACAATGACAAAAACTGATGTACATTTCAGTAATTTAATAAGATTTAATATTACACATATTAGCAAAAAAAGTCACATAATGTTACTCACTGGTTACTTGCACCTGTTCAATTGTCAACTCAATGCATCTACATGAGGTGCATTCAAACCGAGCTTCAGAATGAGGAAGAAAGGGAATTTAAGTTACCTTGAATACGATGGCATGATTGCTGGTACCGATATGCCTGGTCTTACTATTTGAGGAACTGCTCATCTACTGGGATTTTCACCCACAACCATTTCTACGCTATACAAGGAATGGAAGAAAAGAGAAAATTTCCAGTGAGCAGCAGTTGCGTCGGATGAAAACGGCTTGTTGATATCATAGGAGAATGGGCAGAATGGTTTAAGATGATAAAAAACGCAACAGTAGCTCAATGAACCATTTGTTTCAACCAAAATTTGCAGTATTTCATCTCTGCATGCACATCACAGGGGACCCTTGAAGCAAATAGGCTACACCAGCAGAAGACCCCACTAACTGTCAATGCGGTGGGAACAGGAAACTGTGTGTGTGTGCGTGTGTGTGTGTATGTTCGTGTGTGTGTGTGAAGATTAGATAAGCAAATGCTATCATATGCCATAGCGATATGCCTAGCTATAAAATGCAGGCCGATTCGTAATGTGGAAGCAGCCAGTCTGTCTTTAAATATATATGTATGTATATATATATATATATATATTATATATATATATATATATATATATATACACACCCACCCTCCAACAGTATTTATGTGCGGTAATGTTGTTTTCTCTCTTCTTTTCACACAGCAGCACTGCTGTTTACAGCTGCCTGAGATCAAACATGTTTTGCTTTATTATCTCACTGTGCCACACTGGGGCTTGGTCACCACTTCTGCAAAATTGTCTGTCAATCTAATAAGTGCAGCACACTCTGTTCAGAGCAAATTTCCCAGTAGCCCATCTGAAACTCAATTATGTGCCTTTCCTCTCTTATGATAAATATGCAAGAACCTAATGGGGCACAAATAAGGCCACGCTCTGGAAAACTGTTGCCATCACAGAAATGGTTACAAAACTTTCGCCCATCTCCTGCCTTCATTATGCTGGTTCCCTATCAGCTTCCTATTTAAACCATATTTATTTCAACCCCACACAAGCTACCAGGCTGGCACCTCCCTCTATACGACAGGCTTTCTCATTAGGCTACATTTACATGTACTAACAAACCAAAACTATGAATGGAATGAGGTCAGAACCCAGTGATTTAGCTATTTATAAGAGTATAACCAAAATGCTTCAAACCATACCTCTTTCACTTTTTCTTTTTTAAAACTGTGCAAAGAGCATCTCATTCATACATTCCATTCTATCAGGTTGAACTTTTCTACATTTTGTCATGTTACAACCACAAACTTCAAACTGTTTTAATGGGATTTTATGTGATAGACAAACACAGTAGTCAATTAGTGTTAAGTGGAGGAAAAGTGATGCATGGTTTTCAAAAGGTTTTCAAAAGTCTCTATCAGGCTTAACTGAGGACTTTTTTGAAAGTTCTCAAAATAACCTTAGCTCAGTGAGTTTGGATGGAGAATGTTTGGTAACAAACATTTTGAAGTCTTGCCACAGATTATCTATTGTATTAAGGTCTGGGCTTTGACCAGGGCATTGTAACACATCAATGTGACATTCCATTGTATTTCTGGCTGTATGTTTAGGGTTGTTGTCCTGCTGGAAGGTGAACCTCCAACCTAGTTGCAGGTGTTTTGCATCCTCTGACAGGTTTTGTTCCAGGGTTCCCATCAACTTTGGGCAGCTTCCCTGCCCCTGCTGAAAGGAAAAAAGCTTCCCCTCAGCATGATGCTGCCACCACCAGGGTGTTGCAGCATCATGCTGCATGTTCAGGATGTCAGTTTTCCACCACATATAGCTATTGTAAGTAGGTCAAAAGGTTTATTTTGGTCTTTATTGATGAGAGCACTTTCTTCCCCATGTTTGTTGTGCACCCTACATTGTTTGTGACAAACTGCACACAGGATTCACACAGCTTTCTTTGAACAATGGCTTTCTTCTCTGTCATCTTCCTGATTTGTGGAGAACACAACGTAAAGGTTACCTGCGAACAGATTCTTCTACCTGAGCTCCTCTACAGTTATCATGGGCCTTATTATTCTGATTATTGGAATTCCAAAATGACTTGAATCTAACTGATGAGTGTGGAGAGTGATATTATAAGAGCAATTATAAGAAGGGGTTGACTGCTGTAATGCCAATTAAAAATATTAGAATATAAGAATAGATAAATTATTTGCTCCTTTTACATTTGACATTATCTTTAAAGATATGCTTCTTTAATTTTCTATTGAAAACAAAGTTTTGGTTCACTGAAAAAAAATGTAAATCTAAATCTTCCTGAGGTATGAATACTTTCCAAAATGAAACACGTTCGAAAAACATTAACTCAAACTGTTCAAAGAACAGTTTTTGAGCATTTTTGAGTTTTATTTCCTAGAAGAGAATTACACATATTTCTATTTCCATCTGTGATCTGTGGAAGATAATTTATCTGGCGCTTGTGTCGATGACTAACACTGCTGCATTTACATTTCAACATATCGCCTTGACAACATCACACCAGTTATATATTACGCCGTCATTGATGGAGTGTGTTACCCCCAGGTTTACTTTGTCCTTGATAGCAGCACTCTTCCCTAAACTGTAATTTATTTGCTGTTCGCTTGTCACTTTTGTTTATTATCAGACATGCATTTCTCCCATAGCAATAGCTGAACCGCTTAGCATTACCTAAATAAGAAAGATGTTAGCCTGGCAGAGTAATCCCATGTGTAGGATGAAATGTTATCTAGTAAAAATGGCACCATGTTGCTGCTAAATAAGGAGGAAAGAGGGAATTAGTGCAAGATTTTAGCTAAAAAGAAGTGTGAATATGGATTCAGGAATACACCAATAAAAAGACAGAAGAGGTTGTCTGTATTTCTGACAGAGTTGACTAAAATGATTACTAAGTGAACCAAAATGAACAGCAGTATATTTTCATATGCCCCAGTTACTTGCAGCAACTACAGTTTTAAAGTTTCTGTTGTCGTTTATTTATACTTTCCCAATTCACAATAAATGTCATCTTTTAATGCAGAGACTTCATATGGTTTTATTCAGATCCAAATTAATACAAACTGAGTTCAAATGATAACTGCCTACTGGTAGAAAGTTATCAGTTTAAGGAAGCCCCTCAGATTCTGTAGTCTGACCAAGCAGCAGGTCTTCCATTGTTGTGTGTTTGTCTCACTACAAATCACATCACGTTACTTTTGGGCTCTGTGGGGCTGCCTTGTTATTGACAATCCTGCCCACTTTGACATGGTACTCAATTGTAATGGAAAACGAAATAAACTGTGTAGAGTAGAACTGACCCTAGACGAACCGCACTGGGTGGGTACTAATGGAAAAGGGGCAATAGACTGCTGAAGCCCCCACACCACCACCCCCGACACCCTCTGATTCTGGTCAGGTGTAAGCAAGTTGGATGGGTGGAGATATAAAATAGAGATATTAACTGGCAGTAGGATCAGCTAAGTGAATTATATATCAAATACCAATTAGAAAGAGTTGGTTTGGGATTTGCTTGAAGACATTTTGTTTTATAACTTTGGCATCACAGAAAGTTTTAAAAATCACAATTTCAGAGGATGAAAAACCAAGTCTCCAGAAAAAGCAGAAACAGATTTTATTTGGGTTCTGAAAATGAGGAGCTGAGGATTAAAAGAGCTGTCTGTAGCTAACATTGATATTCAGCCTCTGTTGTGTAACACCACACAGGGGAATTGATTAGTTAACATTTCAGTCTCAACCGAACACGACATTTAGGAATTGCAGGTTTCCTGTTATTACACAACATCTATTAACTCTGAGCAAAACATTCCTCCCTCTAAGTGAGGAATTTTAATGAATGGAGCCATTCAATACAACATATATTAAAAGTGTTCCCCTGGGTTTGGGTCTCTGGGCTGTGATCATCAATTAGCATGCATGCCTTAGGCCAAACCAGGAGCACAGTGATCACAGATTATTATTCTGTCTGGTAATGAGTTTATTTTCACAAAGTATTCTTCCTTCTCATTGCCCTTGGGTCTTTGGCTTACACTTGAACTTCATCTCATTCTGATGCATGAAGTATTTTGCTGTAACATATCCATTTATTAGTGTAACTGAGTGAGATGGCTTGGGAAGAGCCTGGGAGGAAGTGATAAACTTGGCCATAGTTTGACAGCATCCAAGGGTGAATAACGTGCCCTCTGCACTACAGGAAGCTACTGCTTTTCTTTTCATTCTCAGTTAAATTTTTTATGGAGGAGAGCCCCCGCAGCAGAGATGGACTGTAAATTCACCCGGGTGATGCTTGTGTTAGCATAGAGAATGTAGAGTTGTCACCCATGTCACACCCACCCTCCAAACTCAGGCAAATCCTTTGAGAAGACACATTAATAAGATGAAATCTTTTTACTGTTTTAGCTACTACATTAAGGTTTAACTCAGGCAGCAATTTGGCTCCTAGTTGTATAGATAAAATGGGTGTTTTGACATCTACATCACCTGTGAGAACTCAGTTGGATCTCTGTAATTAAGGAAGTCAGAAAAGTAAAGTCAGACTGCACGGGGTAAAGGACTGTGCTGGAAAACACAACTTTTTAGTTTTATGCAATTCCGGGAGTAAGCCAAAAACTTATTTCTCAATATTTAAATCAGAGCATATTATCGAGTGGGGGAGGTCACTGTTTGTGTGTGTGTTTGGGCTTTTAGCTCATTATGTATTCATTTTCTGAAGTTGCACAAGACAGCTGAGAACGCAGCAAAGTGATAGCATTATGGACAAAACACAGAACTCAAACTCAATAACACAATGTCCACCCAAGAACAAAAGTGGTACTGAAATCTCCAGCTCCACACGAGAACAGAAAGGGAAAATTTGTACGATGTTTTATGTGGTAAGGAGCAGGACATCAGGAGAAATGTTGTCTGAGAGCAGTAGCTTGGAGACCGCACAAACTGGCACACTAACCAAGGATTTAAAAGCACAGCCAGTCACAGGTTACCTAAAAGTCATGACAGCGGAAAACAACTGCTTGTGAAAAAAACAACCTAAAATTCTGGCTGTAATTTCTGCTCCAGTTCTGACCAGCATTGTGACTTTGGTGTGCAATCGCCCTTTTATTTCTCCTAAAAACTGTCACAAGAATACGTTTTATCAGCAATTCATATAGTGGTTGTGTAAAACATAGCTAACAGCATAATCTTGGGCCACAAAGTGTTTTGAACCAAGACACTGATTTTAAAGTCACAAATAGAGTTTGGAGAATTGTGTTCACTCCTTCTGTTCAACAAATTACAGTTAGAAATGTCTAGAAATATTCATCTATGTCACATAGTTGGCAACGTGCATTTCAAAACTAGATATCTGCTTTGAAGAACAATGCAAAGTTTAATTATGAATCATCAAGGTTAGTGCTGTCTAGTTTTGTGGCTCTAAAATATGATAAAATATACTCTGTACGCTTTAGTATTCCTATCACGACCAGAGACAGAACCCAAATTCAGCCAAACACAAAGTGATAAGTAAAAAGGTTTATTCAGAAACTCAGGATCAGAGAGCAGAAGAGCAGCAGTCAGCTTCCAGGAACCACTGAGAACAGAGAGACTAGTTAGTGGCTGAATAAAACTCAGGATCTGCAAGGAGTTAGATAAAGCCACTAACCTTCTCAGTCTGGGGATGAGGCACAGAATCCAGAGGAGGAAGAGATCCAGACAGTTAATGAGGAAGCGTCCGACAGACTGAAGTCGGATTGCCGACTGATCCAAATCCTCCGGGGAACGAGCTGAAGCTGTGACAGGAACACAGAGAGCTGTGATTGTCCTCTTGACAATAAATCCAGGCAGACTAGAGAGCCAGGCGGACTCAGGCTGAATAAACCAGTGGCTAGGCTGAGACGTAAATCCAGGGACAGAAACAGGGCGAATTCCAGGGCTAGAGGCGTCAGACAAGGGGCAGGCAGAGACATAAACCAGAGGCAGAAAACAGAGTGGAAATCCAAAATCCAATCCGTCAGACATGGAGCAGGCAAGAGGGAATAATCCGTAAGGCAAGGCAAGGTCATGGAACGAGATCAGTCAGGAAGGTACGCTGGATAACTACTCACAAATGTTTTCGAAAATCTGGCACCGTCTGCCTCTCAGAGGGCTGTATATAACTGCAGCTCCACAGGTGTGTGGCATGACGGTGACTGCGCAGCAGCGCAGCAGCAGCAGACAGGTGAAGCAGATGAGTTAATTGCATGAGTGAGAGCAGATCAGGCAGACGGGCCAGAATCATAACAATTCCAGTCATTTTGTCTTGACAAGGACAGCATTACTCCAGCAACCCTTGTCTCAAACGAATTCCTTGGATATGTCATAAGAAAGGCATTGAAATTAGCCACATCATACATTAATCCACATGTGAATCACATCGCGAGGATTTGCTGACCTGCTTCAGACAGTGTTAATGGTGTCTTAGAGGAGCTTGATTCCTTCTGGCTGTTTAGGGTAATTAGAAAAAGGAAGTCAGCATCAAAATCCAAATGTATTGTCATTGCACGTTAAAAACAGCAGAACAATGAGATTACAGATGTACTCTCTAGAAATAACACAAGCACTCATGGCCACCTTAACACACACACACATCTCCACAGTTATACATCACGTATTCTGTTGCATGATCCCATTTTCCAAAGGCTTTAATTATAAACAAAAATCTTTAAACTGAAATCTATTTATTAAAATAATGAAGTTGATGGGGAGGGGCACAAGAGTGGGACAGGGGGAGCATGCCAGTTCAGTTCTGCATCAGCCCTGGGAAGAAAACAGTTTTGCAGTCTTAAGGAACAGACTTTGAGGGCTCTGTAGTGCCTGGAATACGGGTGCAAGGAGATGAGGTTGTGCATGGGGTGTGAATTATCCTGCAGTATAGTATTTGCTCGATGGCGGCAGTGATCTGAAAATATCATTTAGAGAGGGCAGGGGGAGTCCAATGATTGTCTCAGCAGTTCTGATCTCACTTCTGAGGGATTTCTTGTTTGTTTCTGTGCAGTTTGTGCACCTGGCTGCGATGCAGTAAGTTAAAACTGACTTAATGAAGCAATAGTAAAAAGTCTTCAGCAGATCGGCAGACAGCTTTTTCCTCAGTGTCCGTAGGAAGTAGAGCCACTATTCTCTTCTCTGGTAATGGGAGTTGTGTTGACATCCCATTTGATGACATCTGTGATGTGGATTCCCAGGAATCTGAAACTGGAAACCGTCTCTACCTTCTCACCATCATGGTTAGGCCTATGTGATACCTCTTGTGCTGCCTGACAATATTGATTTCCTGGGTGTTCTAGACATTCAGGGTCATGTTGTTTTCCATGCACCAGTCCAACAGTGTGTCAACCTCATCTCTCTCATCGGCAAATTAGATTTTTGTATTTGAGGGTTGGTTGGAGATACAGTGGTGTGTAGATGGAGTAGGGCAATGAGCTGAGCATGCAACCTTGAGGGGCACCGATGCTGAGAGAGTGTAAGATACATGAGGGTCCAGTCTCACCCTCTGTGACGGTCCGTCAGGAAGTCTATGATCCATGTGCATAATGTGCTGCTAAGACCCAGATGCTGGAGTTTGGTGACTAACCTACTGGGGATAATGGTATTGAATGCCGAGCTCTAATGAAATGTTCATGTTAGACTGCAGCTGAATTAACATCAATCTCTGAACAAAATCTAAAAAACAAAACAAGCAGATCTTGCATTTACTGTAGGTCCAATGCATCTGTATCACAAATTAGAATATATTAGGATTTTGTATTTTTGATCCAAGATTGACTCTCTTAGATAAAATGAGTCTGGGTTACTTTGTTCACCTTGGTTCTCTACTCTGAAATGCTTTATTGTATCTTTATGAATGTTGTGCATAACATCTTAGATAAGGTTTCATCTCCTCAAAATACCGTGATCTATTTATGCTTTGGAAAAGAAAAACATACACAGCCAGTTTAAACTCAGAGGTTTTATAGTTTTTTTGACTGACAAAGATTTGGAAATATTCCTGTATTCTTTACTTGAAGAAAATTCCACTTCTAATAAGCAAAGGATCTCCCTGGGTGGTTTTGTGACCCAATAGACCAACCCTTAAATCCCCTGAAAGAGAGAAAATAAAGACGGAACAAAGTTGAGTGGAAAAAAAGGAAGCCTTATTAGTGAATTCATAAGTGGTATGTGGAGTGCTTGGCTGACTGAGCTGCTGTCACTGCAGCTTGACTTAGGAGCAGTTTCCAAAGCATACAGTTTCTTCCAACCTGCGGCAGCCTTCTTCAGGAAGCCACCTATGGCTATCCAGAGTCATATGAGCTACATGTCAAAACATGCCGGCTGCTTCGGTGTCATAAAGCCTCTTCCTCTGAAATATGTAACAGGGTCAGAGCGGATGTAGCACCCTGCTGCAGTGCAGCTGTTTACTGCTTCTGTCAGCCTTCATAAATCCACGCAGACCAATAAAGCCTGCTCTGTGACTTTACACTCTAGCACACCTTCTACAGCTTGTAAATCAGCCACTAATGGTCAAACACTTTTAGAAGATCTAGGTCAAATATTCAGTTCAATTCAGTTTATTTGTATAGGGCCAATTAACAAAACACGTCTCAAGACACTTTACAAAGCCAATTCAATCGAATCATACAGATTGTCAATTATAATTCAATGCCAACTCCTCCTCCACCTCCATTTTCTGCACACTGCTGGTCAGCTAGCTTAAATGAAGACTAATATACTTTTCCCTTTGGAACCGCGGAAGAAAAATTTGGAAATGTTTTGATCACCAAAAACATTCAGTCATGTTGTGAAAACTGAAGGAGGGCCACCTATCACTCTGGTTAAATAAAATTTACATTTTTGCTAAAAAAATTCTGAAAAATGTGGCCTGCGTTTGTATTTAGTCCCCCTGAGTCAGTACTCCACTTTGTGGAACCACCTCTCTCTGCAGTTACAGCTGCAGGTGTTTAGGGGTGTGTCTACCAGCTTTGCACATCTAGAGACTGAATTCTTCTTTCTAAAAAATTCGTATCAAAAATGTCACAAAACTCTAAATTATATTTAGGTCTCGAACTTGACTAGGGCATTCTAACACATAAATACACCTTCAAGAGGAGGTAATTTTTTTTTATTTTTACGATTTTCATAAGGTCTACTTCCAGGATTGTCCTGCATGTAGCTCCATCCAACTTAGTACTAACTCTGATCGACTTCCCTCCCTGGTAAAGAAAAGCATCCCCACAGAATGATGCTGCCACCACTATGTTTCATCATATGGATAGTGTGTTAGGGGGTATGTGCAATGTTAGTTTTGCAACACATTTTGCATGTAGCAATATTATTCTAAAACCTAACTCTGCTTTACACTTCTCCACTTTCTCCCTGACCTGCTGGGTTCCTTGGTCTTCATGATGCTGTTTGTTCTCTAATGTTCTCTAACAAACCTCGGAGGCCAGAAAACAGAACAGCTGCAGTAAGACTGAGATTAAATCCCACACAGGTTTACTAATTAGGTGACTTCTGAAGACATTTGGTTGCACTGGATTTTATTCAGGAGTATCAGACTAAAGGGGCTGAATACATGAATACTTTAGCATCAGTTGGAATATTTTTTGTTTTTCGTACTCGTACTCGTACTCGTACTCGTACTCGTCGTCTTCCGCTTATCCGGAACCGGGTCGCGGGGGCAGCAGACTTAGCAGAGACACCCAGACGTCCCTCTCCCCCGACACCTCCTCCAGCTCCTCCGGGGGGAGCCCAAGGCATTCCCAGGCCAGCCGAGAGACATAGTCCCTCCAGCGTGTCCTGGGCCGTCCCCTGGGCCTCCTCCCAGTGGGACGTGCCTGGAACACCTCCCGAGGAAGGCATCCAGGAGGCATCCGGTATAGAGTCCCGAGCCACCTCAACTGGCTCCTCTCGATGTGGAGGAGCAGTGGCTCTACTCAGAGCCCATCCCGAATGGCCGCGCTCCTCACCCTATCTCTAAGGGAGTGCCCGGCCACCCTACGGAGGAAGCTCATTTCAGTCGCTTGTATCCAGGATCTCGTTCTTTCGGTCATGATCCAAAGTTCATGCCATAGGTGAGGGTAGGAACGTAGACCAACCGGTTAATCGAGACCTTCGCTGTTCGGCTCAGCTCTCTCTTCACCACAACGGACCGGCACAGCGCCCCCATTACTGTGGCAGCCGCACCGATCCGTCTGTCGATCTCCCGCTCCATTCTTCCCTCACTCGTGAACAAGACCCCGAGATACTTGAACTTCTCCACTTGAGGCAGGAACTCCCCTCCAACCTGAAGAGGACAAGCCACCCTTTTCCGGTCGAGTACCATGGCCTCTGACTTGGAGGAGCTGATCTTCATCCCAGCCGCTTCACACTCGGTTGCAAACTGCCCCAGCGCATGCTGTAGGTCTTGGCTAGAGGGGGCCAGCAGGACCACATCATCTGCAAAAAGAAGAGACGAAATCCACTCCCCAAACCAGACCCCCTCTGGCCCTTGGCTGTGTCTAGAAATCCTGTCCATAAAAGTTATGAACAGGACCGGTGACACAGGGCAGCCCTGTCCAACATGCACCGGGAACAGGTCCGACTTAGTGCCGGCAATGCGGACCAAACTCCTGCTCCGCTCGTACAGGGACCGGATGGCCCCTAATAAAGAGCCCCTGATTCCATACTCCTGGAGCACCCTCCACAAGGCATCACGAGGGACACAGTCGAATGCCTTCTCCAGGTCCACAAAACACATGTGAACTGGTTGGGCAAACTCCCATGAGCCCTCGAGTACCCCGTAGAGGGTATAGAGCTGGTCCAGTGTTCCACGGCCGGGACGAAAACCACACTGCTCCTCCTGAAGCCGAGGTTTGACTGTCGGCCAGACTCTCCTCTCCAATACCCTTCTTATGAAGGGGGACCACCACCCCGGTCTGCCAGTCCAGAGGTAGTGTCCCCGACCGCCATGCAATATTGAAGAGGCGTGTCAACCATGACAGCCCCACAACATCCAGAGATTTGAGGTACTCAGGGCGGATCTCATCCACCCCCGAAGCCTTGCCAATGCGGAGCTTTTTAACCACCTCGGTGACTTCAGCCTGGGTGATGAAAGAGTCCAACCCCGAGTCCCCAGCCTCTGTTTCCACCAGGGAATGCGTGATGGCAGGATTGAGGAGATCCTCGAAGTACTCCTTCCACCGCCCGATAATGTCTCCAGTCGAGGTCAGCAGCCTCCCACCCCCACTATAAACAGTGTTGGCGAAGCACTGCTTCCCCCTCCTGAGGCGCCGGACGGTTTGCCAGAATCACTTCGAGGCCGACTGGTAGTCCTTTTCCATGGCCTCACCGAACTCCTCCCAGGCCCGAGTTTTTGCCTCTGCCACAGCTCGGGCCACAGCACGCTTGGCCTCACGGTACCTGTCAGCCGCCTCAGGAGTCCCACAAGCCAACCACAGCCGATAGGACTCCTTCTTCAGCTTGACAGCATCCCTTACTGCCGGTGTCCACCACCGGGTTCTGGGATTGCTGCCGCGACAGGCACCGCAGACCTTATGGCTGCAGCTACGCGCAGCAGCATCGACATGGTCCACTCAGACTCTATGTCTCCAACATCCCCCGGAATCTGGTCAAAGCTCTCCCGGAGGTGGGAGTTGAATACATCCCTGGCCGAGGGCTCCGCCAGGCGTTCCCAGCAGCCCCTTACTATGCGCTTGGGCCTGCCAAGTCTGTCCGGCTTTCTCCTCCTCCAGCGGATCCAACTCACCACCAGGTGGTGATCAGTGGACAGCTCAGCCCCTCTCTTCACCCGAGTGTCCAAAACATGCGGCCGAAGGTCTGATGATACGACAACAAAGTCGACCATTGACCTCCTGCCTAGGGTGTCCTGGTGCCAAGTGCACTGATGAACACCCTTATGCTTGAAAATGGTGTTCATTATCGACAATCCATGACTAGCACAGAAGTCCAATAACAAAATACCACTCGGATTCAGATCGGGGAGGCCATTCCTCCCGATCACGCCTCTCCAGGTGTCACTGTCGTTTCCCATGTGGGCGTTAAAGTCCCCCAGCAGAATAATGGAGTCCCCGGGAGGGGCACTATCTAGCAGCCCCGACAGGGACACCAAGAAGGCCGGGTACTCCGCACTACCGCTCGGCCCGTAGGCCGAAACGACAGTCAGAGACCTATCCCCGACCCGAAGGCGCAGGGATACGACCCTCTCATCCACCGGGGTAAACCCCAACACTAGACGGCTGAGCGGGGGGGCAACAAGCGAACCCACTCCAGCCCGCCACCTCACCCCATGGGCCACTCCAGAGTAGAAGAGAGTCCAGCCTCTCTCAAGGAGATGGGTTCCAGAGCCCACGCTGTGCGTGGAGGCGAGCCCGACTATTTCTAGTCGATATCTCTCGACCTCCCGCACAAGCTCAGTCTCCTCCCCCCCCCCCAGTGAGGTAACATTCCACGTCCCTAGAGCCAGCCTAGGCATCCGGGGATCGGACCGCTGAGGTCTCCACCTTCGCCCGCCACCCAATCCTCTTTGCACCAGTCCCTCACGGTTCCCCCTGCAGGTGGTGGGCCCACTGGGGGATGGCCTCGCGTCTCTCGTTCGGGCTTGGCCCGGCCGGGTCCCGCGAGGAGCAACCCGGCCACCAGGCGCTCTCCAACGAGTCCCGACCCCAGACCTGGCTCCAGGGTGGGACCCCAGCTCCGCCGTACCGGGCGACGTCACGTGCCTCAATTTAGTGTTCCTCATGAAGGATTCTTGAACCGCTCTTTGTCTGACCCATCACCTAGAGCCTGTTTTCCATGGGAGACCCTACCAGGGGCATTTAAGCCCCAGACAACATAGCCTCTAGGATCATTTGAACACTCAAACCCCTCCACCACGTTAAGGTGCCGGTTCAAGGAGGGGGGTGGCTGTTCAAGGAGGGTTTTTTTTTGTTTTTCTATTATTAATAAAACCTAATAGATCATGTTCTATGCTTCAGCTTTAAATCTTGTTTTTTCAACACTGTATAAGTGTGTTTACCCACCTTTGAGACCCTCGTATTGCTCTAATCAGCCTCATACTGGCCCATTCTTAGCTTTTTGCCACCAGGAACCATATTTCTTGGAGCCACATCTGGAGCACATCATGTGATCATCATCTAATTTGATTTTCTTGTTTTTTAAAAGTTAAAATTAAGAGTTAACTGTTACAAATTTAGTCTAATTTGTACCAGGGATATCATTTGGTGTTTCTTTGACTTATTAAAAAGAGTAATTAAATATTCCTTTAAGGATTTAAATAAATATATATTTCCATATTTTAATCAGGAAAAAGAGGTAATAAAAACCCTTTTTATCTTTTGTGTGGGAATAACTCAGTGCAACACTAATGAAGGAGATCAGTCACAGTGGAATGAAAAGATACTGAGCGTGTTTCATCTTGAGTGTAAAAGTTGTCATTTAGATAACCTCTATGCTTGATTCATTGTGCACCCTTTTCTATTCGTCACATTAAAGGTCCATGAATACTTAGAGTTAGAAGTCCAGATACTGCACAGTCACTCTATTTGCTCGTTGGCACTCGTTAGACCTGTGTAGAAGCTTATCTGTAGGTGTTTTGACCTTAACGCTCACCTCGCTGAGTGATATCTGTTTAACAAAACACCAGCGTTATTTCAAACTTTACAGCTAGTGTGATGCAAAAAACAGCCCATAATAGATCATATTGTTTAAGTGAAATTAGATTCATGTTTTAGATCAAAGCAAAAATTTAGTTTTAATTAATTAACACAAACAAAAAGATCGTTAGTTAAGCTAATGGCTTTGAAGCACGTATAACTGAGGTTTCACAAACACACAATCACAGGCCTTTATGAAATCCCATCTGTTAAATATTTTTATGTTATTTATACTTGTGCTTGGCCATGGTGGTAGGTACTTATAGGTTTGGAGTCTTTTAGTGCATCGAAGGAAAACTTTCGGATCAGATTCGAAAGTAAAACTTTATGGACATCATTATAATGTTAAAACCATGTTCCTAAAGATAATCAGTACATTCTACTGTTAACCTGTTATACTCATGTATTTGCATGTCAAGTTATTTTAGTTTTAGTCAGATTTTTGCATTTAAATATACCATTTTAATATATAAGATGAAGCTAACAGAACACAAGCCCATGAGGTTTTTATTTGGGGTTTAATACAAACTTTCTTTATCACACTTTTTAACCTCATTTTGCCAATAAACATAAAGCTAAAAACACATATTTACATGCATCATATAAAAAGTCAGCTTTTTTTCCCCTCACTGTCTTTAATTAAACCATTAAACTGTTTAAGTTCAGTTAGGATTACACAAATTATTTCTGTTTGCTACATAGAATGAGAGTTTTTTTTTTTACTTTGTTTAATTTTAGAAGTTTATGTACATTTTCTCAGTATTTGAAAGAATTGTCTTTAAACTGTATCACTTGGATCAAATGTTTTGAGTTTTCTTTCACAAGCTTCACACAATGGCTTGCTGGAATTTTGGCCCATTCCTCCTGACAAAACTGGTGTAACTGGGTCAGGTTTGTGGGCCACCTTGCTCACACACACCTTTTCAGCTCCGCCCATACATTCCTACAGGGCTGAAATGAGGACTGAGTGATGGCCACTCCAAAACATTGACTTTGTCGTCCTTAAGCCACTTTCTAATTCGGTGATACCCTTAGGGTCATTGTCTATCTGGAAGATCCGTTTGTTCCCAAGCTTTAACTTCCTGGCTGATGTCTTTAGATGTTGCTTTAATATTTACACACAATGTTATTTCCTCATAATGTCATCTAGTTTGTGAAACAGAGCAGTCCTTCCTGGAGCAAAACGCTCCAACAACAGGATGCTGCCACCCCTGTACTCCAGACGTAATGATGGTCATGATGGACAAAGACTTCAACTTCAATTTTATCATTCCACAGGACATGTCTCCAAAAATGAAGGTCTTTGTCCCTGAGTGGATTTGTTAACTGTAATCTTGCTTTCTATGTTGTTTTTGGAGTAAAGGTCTCACCCTCGCTGAGTGGCCTTTAAGTCCATGTCTGCACAGGACTCACCTCACTGCAGATAACCTCAAACCTGCTTCAGCCAACATCAATAAAAACTTTCTTCTCTCATTATTCTGGCATTTAGCAAGTAGAAATAATTTGGTAATCTTGACTGACCTAAAACTGCAAAGGTTTAGTCTGATTTAATGTCAGACAGTGGGGAAAAAATGTCTTTTCATACAGCATGTGCAAAAATTTACTTTTAATTGTAAATATAAGGTGTATTTAATATTAGTGCATATCAATCAGTAACTTTAAATATTCAAAGCATGAATAGAGCAGAGTTATAAAATCCCTGCCAACTCTCTAAGAGTAACTGACAGTGATGTTGGTGTTGTCTATAAATTATGAGCTCAAAGCACTGCAGAGCCACCTGACAGCATGAATGAATCGATTCAGCAGATAATCAGACAAGATGTACAGGAAATGGCTCCTGCCATTCATGACTTGGCTAAAAACAGTTCCTGTTTGACATCATGTCATTTATCATAAGCATACTCAGCATGACTGATGCAAGACAACTTAATGACTTTATCAATAACTAATCATCTGTGACCGTTGCATCAAAATCACTGTTTGCTTCGTTTTCACCAACAGGAATTCTTTTATTTGATGCACACAGATTACAGCTTGTCAAAAACGTGACCTTTATCAGCTGATTGGGGGCATGTCTTCAAACTGAAGCACACGTCACCAGCGGAGTGTAATATCTGCCGACAGGATCAGCATTTTAAAAAAAGGAATCTGGCATTTCTGCATATTTCCTGACAAAAGCAGGCAATTTAGGTGGATGGTAATCTAATTGCAATGACAGTTCACTGGTGGAGAAAGTGCTTGTTTGCTGCACAGAACGTAGTCAAAGGAATACTCCAGCAGAACGTCCTTATTGTCATACAAATGAGTTTTTCAATCGAAGAGATGCGATCATGGAGCCTGAAGCCATTTGTCATCCCCTTATTTGCACTCTGGGTTTTTTCTCAGACAGAGCTATCTGTTAAATTGCAAAAGAAGTGGTCATGCAGCAGAAACAGAAGGTGATGACTGCAGCTTCTTCTGTGTGATGAGATTTCACCGGATAAAAAAAACACAGCGAGCTGATAATGGAACATCAGCTTATAGACTACCTGCAGTATCACACGCTTACATTTACCAAATGGTTTCAGCTGCACAACATCTTGCAGCTGAAGCTTTTCTGTTTTTGTATTTCTAAAACAATAAAATAATGGCCTAAGTCATTTTTTGTCAAAATGATTTTTTTTGCCTAAATCATCTCCTCATGATACTCGCCACCTCTTGTAAAATTGTTTAAATCTTCACTTCATCAACTGTTTTTCTTCTAATTTTACACATTATATGATCTAATTAAGAAAGATATATAGCTTCATAAAAAGGACCATAATACTGGCTATGTCAAGACTCATCTTTTATTACCTTTTTGGGTGAAATTGTTAGTAAATATTATTTACAATTTGTGAGGTTTTTTGTGTTTCCTGAAAAACTTGAAATAATGATTTAGGCCATTATTTTAGGAAGGTGACGATATTTCTTATGACTATTTGTCTTTCTCAGCGTGTTGAGCCGTAGTGACTCTCATTCCTCTTGCAAATTTTATTTTAAGCTGAAACGAACCCATTCGCTGAAGTCACAAACTTTCCTTTCACAGCACTGAACTGCTTGTCATCATATAAATCACAGAGACTTCTCCAAGCAAAGGGAAAGGAAACAAACATTTATGTTTCCATCACAGCAAATGCAGAACTGAAGCTGGTCTTTTCTATACACTTTTGGCATTTAGAAGCCATGATACATAAGTGTGTGCCCTCTCACTGATTTCTTCTGTTTTTGCTATTTTTTTATTCTTAAATTTTTAAGTTTTTAGATGATTTCTTCATTTATTAAGAAAAGAGCAACCCGGTGCGCTCTGGCTGTATGTGGAAAAATAATTGCCCCGCTTGTTAAATTGTGAAGTAACCTTGATTAACCACATTTTTGGATGTTCGATTTCATTTGCCACACACCAGTCCTGATTACTTCCAGTCATGTCGAAGGAGGAACTCGTTGAAGTAGAGCCTGACTGACAACATGAAGTAGGGTAAAAGGTCTCAGAAAGTAACACTTCATGCCCTGATCTAAAGAAATTTAAGAACATATGAGAAACCGTCATTTTCATCTATTAATAAGTTTATCCTAAGTTCAATTGATTTATATATTATCACTTTTCAAACCAACTCTGATGGTATGTTGGATTGAAACTGGATTTATGAGCCATTCTACGGTTGGTCTGACTCCAGGGATTTAACTCCTGGCTGGATCCATCCAACTACCCTCCACGTGAAAGGGACCAAGGGAGCCAGTAACTGTCTAAACAAAGCAGCTGATCCAGACTGTTACAGATGGCTTAGACAAGAAGCCTCAAAGGCTGACCGAGTACTTGTGTCCTCATTTGTCTCTATTTTGCTGAGGTGGGAATGAGAAGGTGATAATCAGTTAGAGGAGCCAGCTTATACTGATCAGAACAATTTAGAGATCAGTGTCTTGGTTCCACACGTACAGAACCTCCTCAGTGGCCTGAATTGTGACCATTTTCCTTTATCTTTCATGTAAGCACTCTACCTACTATCCTGCAAGTTTTAGATGCATCCCTTCTACAACTCACCTGAATCAAATGACAAACTCATTAATAGGGCTCTGCAGAGCTGCGTGACATGCTGATGAATGCAGCCATTTTATTTAGGTGTTTTCGAGGACTCATAACTTGATAAGAAGAAACCTCCATGAAAACCAAGCTCAGTAAGAACAGCCAAAAACTGTTACGTTGCCAAGATGTGTCATCCAGCCTTGATCATTTCCTTGCTCTATTTCTACAGAAAGAACACTGGAAATACACATTTATTTAGAAAACAAAACATATTCTCTGTTCAATAAACTGCCTTGCTTATGATTTAATAAACTTTGTTTTGTTTTGTGTGATATCCCTTTACAGCAGATACCTGACAATGTTCTCTTTGAGGTAATTGATGTGATTTTGGAGAAAAAACTCCAAAGAAGTCTTTTGTGTTTTGAAAAAAATTCTCTGCCAGCCTGAAAACATTGAAAGCGATTGAGAGTTAGAGCCTTTCTGATAATGGACAACAGCTCAGTCAGCACACACACTCTGAGGTCTGATTCTCCACCAGCTCCCGTCATCCATCATCCATGTTTGTGTTAGAGGTGGAGAACAACTGGCTGTGAATCGTCTGTCTCTTCTAGGGTTGCGATTTTCTTCCTTCCTATCGTTTTCGTTCCTATGATTAATCATTTTTCTTCTCATGTCTCCAACCCTGCTTATCCCTTGCTCACTCAAACACCCCTCTGCTGCATTTCCGTCCCTCCTTCCCTCTGTCCCACAGGGAAATTCTATCTTACAATAGCCTATCAGGAAAAACATTATTTAAAGCTGTTTGTCAAAGAGAAGGACTTGTTTTGTGGTTTGGTGATAATGCCTGTTTGTGCATCACGATTCTGCAGAATGAAACCATAATGTCCGTCGTTAGTATATGGATCTGCCACGGTTCTTTGCTTTGTGTAAATGTATTAATACACTGAGCATCCACTGCAGCATGTGAATTTCCTGCATCATATTTATTCAGTAGCAATGTGAAAAGTTGAAACTAACCTCATATTAGAAATTGACATACCTTCTTTAGTCTTCAAGTTATTCATCTCATGCAATCAAACATTCGGTCAAACTCTGAAATTCTTTCTACCTGATGAATTTTTGCATTTTTACCTTCATGCAGTTTCATTCATTTTGATTCTGCACCCAACTTTTAAAAATACCTTTCACATTTGTTGCTTTGTCAAGATGAGTAGATCGTCCTTGAATTCACCAATAAGCAAAGGTTAAGGTTATTGTAGTCAGGTTAGAAATAAATAATGAAAAGAAAAAACATTTGTAGAATAAATGTTCATGTCTCACAAATGAACTTTATTCACCAGCTGTGGAGGCATCATTAGGTACTTGATATTCAAAAGCCAAGTCACTGGTGTGGTCCTTGAACATGCTGAATACTGTGGAGAACTCAATCAGTTTGGAGAATGTCAAGTACAGAACAGGTATGTGCTTGTGCATATTATTTGGTCCGTAATCCGGCTCAGCAATTAAATTCAAATCCTGCTTAAAAGAACACCAACCAACGTACAGAATTCAAAGGTTGTTGGAACAGGACATCCTTCTCTATTTCTTGCTTGTGCTTTATATGGAATTTGCCTATCATGCATAACATTCTGAACATTATGACTGGTTCATAACTTTGACCTTTACATCATGGCACCTGTTAGTGGGTGGGATATAGGCAGTAAGTTAACATTATTTCCTCAGTCAACACACTAGAAGCAGTAAAATAGGCCAAGTGGAAGGATTTGAGAGAGTTTGATGAGGGCCAAATTGTAATGTGTAAAGTTCTATCTTAAGTTTAGTTATACTTTGGATTTTTACGTGTGGTTCTCTAAACAAAGGTATGGGCCAGTTACCATGATCTAGGTATACCAAAGTTTAAAAAAGTTATTGTTTTAGAGGTGCAAACATTTTTTATCACAATATTTTTATGGTTTAAAGTCTTTTTAATGAGATGCCAGATAAAGTGCAAGAGTAACCTAGACAGCTGTTGTAGCACACTGCCAGTCAGCTGGCTGAAAGAATCCTGCCACACTTTGAGTACCTGAGTAGATAGCATGACCAGTAAACCACTGATCAGCTTGTTATACTTTAGGTGTTGCTCTATGAAGAGCAGATTGTCAAAAAGTGCAATATTCTGCTTAATTAGCATGTTCATTTGAAAACAGAGAAACCAAATTTTGTGTTTATTCCATGTAGTCTATGTAAGTCTATGTATTAAAATCTAAATATCAATTATAAAAAGTTATAGAAAACATTATTATAACTAATATATATAACTAAATTATACTGTTTTAAAAATGACACAATTATTTGCTGCTTTTCTGCATGATCCGTTAGATCATGTTATACCATTAAGCTTAGTGTTTTAGTGTTAATATAAAAAAACATGATATCTTTATATAAGGCTATACAGAGATGATCAGTTGATGCCTAATAGAGAGGTTGTAAGTAGTCAGTGTCTTACCTTCAGTAGACGCTGCTGTCACTTTTATTGATGTTAATTCACAAATGTTGTTTAGGTTCTCAACTCTCCGGTGAAAACGTCTTTCTGTTTAAGCAAACTGTGCTCAGTCTCACTGTAGATGGATTGATTTCACGCCCAACTCAAAGAATCCCAACCATCCCTTTCATAAAGTCTACAGCTGAAAGTCATAACAGGCACTTTTTAGATTGTCATATTCTTCTGCCCTATAAAAGCATGATGTCAACATTACCTCCAATTCAACTTACCTGCCAGCAGATCAGGATGTAGTCGCAGCAGACCACAGAGTTCTGGTCCGTTCATATAACATTACTTTTACTTGATCAAACTTCACAAGAGTACATCTTTTATGTATGGGAAAATGCTTATTTCACAAACCTAATAAGACTGTTCAATATGCTGATGTCTGCTGGAATCCCCTGAAGAAAACAGGGAATATTGTCTGTGTTATATTGTTACTTTAAGGATAATATTAATAAGACAACCGAGCTCGAAATAAAATTATTTGCACTGAACGGTGAGTTAATATAAAAGGAATGTTCAACTTTTTATAATATTTTTCTAATATGCTGCTTTTAGTCAAGCTTTTCAAACTTTACCAAATATATTTATTGATCAGCTGGTTGATTTTCATGAACAGGGAATTTAGATCTATTGTTAAACAGGGAAGGTTTTTTGTTGTTTAATTTAATTATAACAGTCAATGATATTTTGACATTACCTCAGTTTATTCTGGTTTGAAAACATGAGCTGAAAAAAGCCACGAGATGTCCAGTTTGAATGAGGAACAAGGAACTCTGGTCAGATAATACCTAAATTTAATGCAAAATGCTGTGTGAGATGGAAAAATAATTCTGAACGTCACTCGGAACACGCCTCCATGAAGAAGCATGGTGGTGGCAGCATAATGTTGGGAGACCATTCTTCAGTGGCCACAGGGTAGTTTCACACAGTTGATGGGAGGATGGATGGAGCTAAATACGGGACAATCCCGGAGCGGAATCTGTTGGAGGCTCAGAAGCCGTGGGACTGGGCTGGAGATTCACTTTCCAGCAGCAAACAACTCTAAAACCAGAGCCTAAATCTGCACATATTCATGTGTTAGAATGGCCCAGTCAAAGTCCAGACCTAAATCCAAATGAGAAACTGACTCAGTTTGAGCTATTTTTAAAAAACAGAATAGGCAGACAATGAAGTCAGTCTCAAAATGTGCAAAGCTGGAAGAACCGTACCCCCAAAGACCTGCAGCTGTATTTGCAGTGAAAGGTGGAGTGACTTAGAGGGGCTGAATATACATGCCCACCAAACTTCACTATGATGCACCACTTTGTGTGGTGCATGTGGTGCACCGTGGTGCATTTGTCTGTCACATAATAGTCCAGTAAAACACATTTTACATACATGAAAGGTTCTAATATTACAAATGTGGGAAAAAAATTGGGATGGGATTTTGATGTGTGTAATTAAAACTTTTTTGGCATTTCGAGTATAAAGCTGATATAAGCATGTAATTCTTTATGTGATGAGGAATAAATTATAAGAATAAAAAGTATTATTGTGCAGGCAGTCATCACCTGTGCTGGATGCCTTCTGTTCACCGCCAGTTCTGGGATCAGTCTTGAGATGTTTGCCAATGTTCTGGTTGTGTCTGACATGACAGCTCCCTTCCCAGGGGTTAAGCATCATTCATATTCATACTGAATCCAGCTTCTGAGAGCCAGGCATTCTGAGAAACAACTGTCTGCTGTATCATCCTTCTTCATTACATGTTATTTTTCAGTCCATGTTAATTTTTTCTAAAAATGGCTGCAATAACTGGACCTGGAAAGGCCGAATAAGAGGCTCAGAGCTGCCTTGTTCCCAGATTTCATTTTTTTTTGGTATTCATGTTTCTTGAATTCATGTATTACTTTCAGTAGAAGTAGTATTATCTGTATTTCATTAGCTGTGTTTAACACTTTGTTCATGTTGACTTTGTGTTAAAAATTCCTTAGAGATTGCCTTTGAGCCAAACTATACTGTCAGATTTGTTAAAGAAGCAGGTTGAATGTGTTGTTGTAGCAGAAGGAATTCTTATTGTTTCTAGTCTGCTGGTTTGAATCTGGGTTTGGAGTTTTCTCAATACTTCTTTGTTTAGTTTTTCAGTCTTGCTTTAATTAGGTTCACTTAGCAGTAAGCTCTACAGCTTTGCTGTGTCTCTTTCACCAAAGATGTTCACTCACTGTTGTTTAGTAAACAACATGCAGAGCTGCATGGTGGCTAAAGAAAGTCATGTTTTTGGATTTTGGAAATTCCTTCAAATAAACAGTGGAAAAAAGAGACTTATATACAGTTAATAAAAAGACATCCTTTTGTCCCACTGAACGACAGTAAATCAGGCTAAACTTTTCGGATAACCAATATTATTACTATTTCCCTCTTATGTTTTATTTTCTTTCTTTAAATTCAGAAATTATACATTTCCTCACTATTTGGTAGAATTGCCTTTTAGTTGTAAGACTTGAAAGAACATTTCAGGTTTACTTCTTCAAGCTTCTCAAAATAGTTTCTTGGAATGTTGGCCCATTCCTCCTGACAGAACTGGCGTAACTGGGTCAAGTTTGTGGGCTTCCTTGCTCACACACACCTTTTCAACTCTAAAACACAAATTGTCTCTGGGACTGAGATCAGGACTTTGTGATGGCCTCTCAAACACTGACCTTGTTATCATTAAGCACTTTGTAACTAATTTGGGGATATGTTTTGAGTCCATTTGGAAGACCCATTTGTGTCCAAATTTTGACTTTCTGGCTGATTGTGAGATTTTGCGTGATTTCCACATAATGTTCTTTCCTCCTTATACCTTCTAGTTCTCCAGTCCTTGCAGCAAAACACCCCCACACCATGATGATTTACCAGTGAACACTGCTTCCATTGCAGGAAACATGTAACTGTGTACAACCTAACCAGATGCTTAAAGAAACCTTAAGCATTTAGTGGGTTTAATGTTGCTTTGTTATGATCTGTGATTAATCCACAAACATTTAAACACCAGAAAATGTATATATGTATATGTGTATATTTTTTATTTTTACTCAGCCTCAATTACACAGAGCAAACATATCAAAACAGGAGAACAATGAAAGGCTGAGCAGCAGAAGGACCAGAATACCATCCAGGCATCTGTGGGTTGCGTGGTGCTTGAAAAATGAGGCATAATCGGGCACCGGGACTGGAGATGTGTAAACAAATTACATGTATGCTAATCATGGTCATTTGGCATAAAGATGCCAGAAAGAGAATTAGATTTTGGCACTGAGTCCATTAACTGTAATTTGCTTAGGTTGGATTAGTTTTGGTCCCACCTCTTTGCAGATTTCTCATGTTTGTGACTATAAAGGCCTGGAATACTTGATGCTACATGCTATAGCTGTGTCCATCAGTTGTAATCCTTTCCCTAAATGGTTTTGTGATTAAGTAAACGTTTATTGACCTGCTTAAAATGCAGGAGTTACAGAGGTGAGGTTTGCACACAAAAACAGAGGAAACTGCTATTTCTAAAGCTGTGCCAGCTGAAGATGTTAAAATCCGATTCTGATGAAAACAAAATTGTGACAGTATGTTTTATAGTAGGGAGAACCAGCTCCATGATTTTCATCTGAGCTGGAATCTCCTTAATGCTTGACTTTTCTGATGGTTATCATAGTTTTTTAAGCTAAAGTTTCAAGTAATTAAATAAAAGACCACCAGTTTGTCTGTAATCATTTTAGTCACAGTGCTGTATGTGTGAGATGCATGAACAAGTTTGTCTCCACAAACTAAAGAACAAACTGATGTCAGGACCAAGGTCTTCCTGTAAGAAATGAGAAAGGGCCTGCAGGTCTAATTTATAACCTGCTGTGTGCAACCTGACCAGATCTACTGCATCACTGTCCAGGTCTGAGCTCCAACCAAAGCTTTCTCTTAGGAAGGAGATAAGGCCAACAGGAGGCAAGATAAAGGTCATCCCATATCTCTACTGAAGGACAATAAAATCTGTATTTATATATTATTTAACCTCTTTCCTGTGAATGGTGAATGTTGATTGCAGATTTTAAAACATATTTGATTATAGTATTTATTTTAAAATGAAATTGCACTTTATCTTTTCTGTATTGCCATTATTTTAATATTAAACTTTTTTTTCCTAATAAAATTGTTTCTTTGTGGATTAGGATGCTTGGACCCGCTTGATGTTCTGTTTTCGTAGCAGATGCCTAAACGTTTTGGGCTAGTGTCTGTTTTCTGTAACTTTTTATAATTTCATTCACCTTGACAAAACCAAAACCTAATCTCCATCGGAAGAATCCCAGAGCATGATGCTGCCACCACCATGTTTTATTGGGGTATTCATTGGTGGTTTTCTAGTGATCCACAGTGTTGTTTTTGTGGCAAACATACTTTTCTTTGGTTTCTTCAGGCCATAACAGATTCTTTCCCATGGTTTTGGGAGATTTTACTCAGGCCTGGATGTTTTCTTTGGAAGAAATGAGAATGAGAAATTAAAGAGATTGTTGCCACATGTGAAACTCAACCAGCACTTTTTGAAAATTTTTACAGACTGTTTTGTGTAGTGGCTGTTGCACCATATTTTCTCCTGTTATTAATGACTGCATTCACTGTGTCATATTTTACATATGTACATATAAGTTGGGGAGACATTTTTTGTCCACTTCTCCTCACCAATACCTGTGATCCTTTGTAACATCTCTCTAGAAACAGTGGCTTTAGCTAAAGGATGCAAACAAGCAAATGCCATGAAAACCCTTCTGGAAGAGCTTAACTTTATTTCAGGTTTAACAGATTCACTATATTTAATGGCAGGTGTGAACTCCAGATGTTGCAAAGTATCAGTTTAAGTGTTTGCACACTTATGTACCTATTATATAAGTTAAAAGTCATAAGTAAAAATTTTACCTCGAGTAGATACAGTTTCATTCAAGTGCTGAACACACATTGTGAAAGTGAGTGTTTTTGCAAGGAAAAGTTTGAAAGTTTTAATATGCAAAAGTCAGATTTTTGCCGTGAAAAAAGTGAGAAAATCTGCACAGGTGAGAGCTTCAGCGGCAGTCAACAGTGAGTGAGCATGTGGCAAGGCGGCAAGACAAAGCTAAAGTGAAACATTTCCCTAATCCTGTGAACGATGACTCATCGAATTATTCAGTGTCAAAAAAAAAATTCAAACAGAGATGGATCTTGTACTACTGGTACGTTTTAAAAACGGGGAAAAAATGACACATGAATCGCTTAAGGCACACTTTCTGCATTAGGAAGCCAATCTTCCAAAGCGTGGAAGAATTGTGAAATTCAATAATTTAGAGAGAAATTACTCCTCTGAAAGGAAATATGAATAATTCAGTGTATTATGACTTAAATGAACTATCAACTGGATTCAGAATGGTGAGGGGAATTATGATTAATTCCACGTCTGAATTAATAGTGTTTTAGTCAGCGTGTCATCTCGCATCAGCATGTCTGGCTGCCCACTTATGAATTTTGCAACTTAAAGAATGAAGAAAAGAAACTCGAGCTGTCGGCTCAGTTCTAGTTCACCTGCTGTGTTGGTTGACTGATGAATACAACAATCTGCTGAGCACTCAGTCCAGGAGATGGATCTTTGTGATGGCTCAACGCAGAGACTGCACTCTTCCATTAAGCAACTGAGATAACTGAAGATGACACAATTATTCATCAGACCATAATCACTTAAAAAGGGAGGTGGTTGTCCCCAGCAGCTCAGCACGACACCTGCGGTTGAATACAAAATATTTACCATGAGGGGGAACATGAAGCAGCAGTGAAATGCTTCCATGATGAGAACGTAAATCTGGGGGATGGAGAAATTAAACTGTTGAGTCAACAAAGTTATTAAACCTTTGTTATCACAGGCTAGAGGGTCTTTTCAGTTCAGCCATCAGAAAACCATGTCCGCCATGTTGGTCACCAAACTATTGAGTTAAAACTGTAGATTCAGGCAGCAAGTGTGAGGAAAGAACATTATATGGAAATATTGAAGCAACATCAGCCAGGAAGTTAAAGCCAAATAGCTCTTCCAAGCAGACAATGACCCAAAAAAGTGGCTTAAGGATAACAAAGTCAGTGTTTTGGAGCAGCTAAAACAAAGCCCTGATCTCAGTCCCATGGAAACTTTGAGGCCAAATCTAAAAGGGTGTTTGTGAGCAAACCTGACCCAGTTCTGTCAGGAAGAATGGGCCAAGGTTCCTGCAAACTATTGTGAGAAGCCCACATGGACGGAGGCCCACGGGTTAGGATGTCATAAAGTCATAAAGTTTAAAAGGCAATCATATCAATTATGATGGAAATGTATGTAAACTTGGAATAAAGTTTAAAAGAATAATAAAATATATCTATTATTCTGATATTTAGCAAATCGAAATAATTTAGTCAATCCTAACTGAACTAAAACAAAGAACAAAAAAAAGGTGTCTTTGTAAAGACGTAGTAGCCACTAGCTTCAGCCTCAAGGTCCAACTGGTTTGTATCTGTACTAAATTAAGATGCTAACACACCAGAACTCCACGGCAGAAATTCCAGCTTTCTTTAGTGCTCTTGAGAAAAGCTGTTGCAATTCTTTTTCCTTACGTTGACAGGATGGAGCACTTTCAACTTGTTGCGTAACATGGAACAGCTGTAGGGAAATCAGCTTTATGTTTGCACAGACTCTGACAAAAGGATTTCTATATTTCGTAAAAAATCAAAGATCATATGCATCAAACATATGGCTTAAATACTGGGACAAAGATGCAATTACGGTGTCCAGTTAAATAATCTGCTGTCTGCTAGTTAACTTGGATAATATTTGTTGCATTTCAAGTTTGTGAAAAATTGAATCCGATCTGATCTTGGAGTTAATGCAATTCTACTCTGAGACAAAGAACTTCACACAGTTCCTTCTATTTATAACCAGCCAGCTGTGTTTTATACCTACTTGTAATCTTATTTCTTTTTTGAACCTATTTTTTCCTTTATATTAAACGCCTTCAGGCTTCACCTATTAGCTTCGTGTTGAATGTCACAACGCTCTGAACTGTGGGTAATGCCCTGTGGCTACAGTGTTCAGAAATAGGAAGTTTTGTAAAGTTTGCACGAAGGTTTCTGAAGGGGAGCACTCACTGTTGACAGGTTGCCTGGAGATCAGGTATAAGGCAGCAGATTTAGCATTCAAGCATGAAATAGATTCCCTGACCACATTAATGTCTTTATTGTTTTAACCTTAATAAAAATGAAAATTGAGGGATATTATAAATGTTCTTCTTTTATAAGGACATGGTCCCTACACAGTCTACACTCATCGACTTTGAATTTGCTTTAGGATTTTCCAAGTCTGGATATGCTGTTTTTAAAATCGGTTTAGTTTCTCTGGACATAAAAACATGCTTTCTAAGGGCATAAAAAAGCTGACTTATTAAACATGGTAAATATATGAAAATGAAGAATGGCTGTACCTGCTGTGGTAGCAAACATTTTGTTGTGTCGTGTTGCTGATTATTATTATTCTTATTCTGATAAAACATAAAAGGAGATAACAGGGTAATTATGTTGCAGAAAACACCCAGTTGCACCCAGTTTAATCATATTTATTTTATGTCTTTGATATGCAAAGACACTAAATTAAAGCAACAGTTGCTGTCGTTATTTCCAGAGTCTCTTGAGACAGTGGAACTAAACTCCTAACAAATGGATGCTGAAATTGTAGCAAAAAACAAGTCTGAAATTTTGTTATTTTAAGATAGTGAGTTTCTGAAAGGATCCCAATAGAGAAGACTTGAGATCTTCTTATTTAAAGGTACCAACATTTTAAAATTGTAACTGCAACAAAATGAGATTTTGTTAGCTCAGAGATTCTGAATATGTCAAAATAAACATATTTGGTGATCTTGTTATCTCAAGATAGTTAGATTTTGAAAATAATATATTAAAAACTATTATGACATAAAAAAATAGAATTAATATCATGGGATTAAAGCATGGTATGATGGGAAAACAACAAGATCTATTTGGTCAGTCAGTCAGTCAGTCAGTATACCGCTTCTTCCATAGTGGGTCACAGGGAAGCTGGTGTCTATCTCCAGCAGTCTATAAGTAGGAGGCAACGTCCACCCTGAACAGGTCGCCAGTACATAGGGATCTATTTATTTCAAGTTAATTAGATATATGACATTGTGATCTCAACAAAGTGCTTGAGATGTAATCTTCAGATGAGACTAAGAGACTATCATGAAAAAATGGGTTGGAGAGCTTTTAATAAGACTATAATGTGAAAACAAAATTATTACTGTGACATGAGTATCTATGGCCCAGATGCACAGTTCAGGAGCTTTCATTGCGACAATCGAAAAAATCACATTACACATTTTATAGTTGGACGTCCCTAAAAGCAGAGAAAATGGAGATATTTGGAAACTCAAGTCTGGAAAAGTGAAGAAATTGAAAATGTGTAGGAGCCGTGTCGGTAGTGGCATTTTGCAGCTGTTTGTGTTTAGTGAGTTTAATAACTGTTTCTCAATATAACAACGTGCTGCTAGCAGATGAGCTCATAGTTCTAATGTAAGGTGATGGGATAGGATTAATAGCTTCAGACTCATTTCCTTGATTCCATTTACTTGGTTTCCAAACAAAGAGCCAAACTGTGTGAAGGGCAAAGTTTATGCCTCTGACAATAATGGAATATATATTTAGCTTTTATTGGATTTGTTAAAGAAACAATAAAACTTTTCTTCATTTCTGTTTCTTTAATTTGTTTAAAATATGCAGCAGAGTTTGGTTATGTTCTATTTATTGCTATTTGAGATCTGAGCTGGCATGGGAGAAGCTTCTGTATATAAAAAGAAAAATCAGTGCTAGATTTTGTTTACCCTCTTGAAAAATCAATTGCCCTCCTGCTGGCAGACGGCGGGTTTGTCACGTCCAGAGCTCAACCAGTGATAAAGCACTTTCCAACTTTTCCAAATGGATCGCCTGCTTGCTTCCAAGGTCACTGCGACTGCCATCTGTGACTGAGCGTATATGTTTGTGTGAACGCCAAAGGTGGCGGTTAACTTTGATTGTAATTAAATGGATGCTGCTGTGGATGTGCAGCAAACATGCAGTTGATACAATGAGTTTAGAAATCATTGTTTTATAAATCTTTGTACTTGTGCCTTAATGTGGCAAAGGGATTGAAAATGCCAGTAACAGATGGTAATACACCTGGAATACATGGGAATTAAAACTCTTTGCTCAAACTTGCTTTTAGATGAATTAAAGGATATTTTCCCCAAATGTTTGTTGTGTTTAAAAACCTCTGCTTTTTCATTTCCATAATGAGGCCATATCTCTTTTCATTCACATTTAGGTCAGTTTCCGCTAAGTGACCACTGAGCTCCATCTGACTCCTCTCGTCCCATTTTCTCGCCATGCGGTTGGGATTTGACTGATTTAGTGTGACACATTGGTTTTGAAACAGCTTCCCAAAGGCCAGAACTCTGCTCCAATTTATCTGTATGTCTTCCGCTAAATATGCAGTGGCAAAGTGACACCAGCGCATGAACTCAGTCACAAAATATACGGGTGACAGAGTCTTATGATGGGATGAACAGCCTCATAGGAACTGTGTTTACCAGGGTTTTAAATGCATCTTTTGGGAAAGTATTCATTTTAATGGCATCTTTCAGGAATCTCAAAAACAGCTGGATGTAATCAAAGAACAAAACCAAAATTCTATTCAATTCAGTTAATTTTTGTACAAGTTCTATCTGAATGGCCTTTACAAGACAAAAATGTATACTTTGTGTGTCTGTGTGTGTGTATGTGTATATATATATTTATATATACACACATCTCTACATATATTATATATATATATATATATATACACACCACACATCTATATATATATATATATATATGTATATATATATATATATATATATATATATATATATGTATATATAATGTATGTATGTATAGATATATACACACACATCTATATATATATATATATATATATATATGTTATATATATATATATATATATATATATATGTATGTATAATGAATGCCGTGTTCAAGCAGCAGGTTGATGATCGACTTTGTTGTCGTATCGTCGGCCGCATGTTTTGGACACTCGGGTGAAGAGAGGGGCTGAGCTGTCCACTGATCACCACCTGGTGGTGAGTTGAATCCGCTGAAAGAGGAGAAAGCCGGACAGACTTGGCAGGCCCAAGCGCATAGTGAAGGTCTGCTGGGAAACCCTGGCGGAGCCCTCGGCCAGGGATGTATTAAACTCCCACCTCCTGGAGAGCTTTAACCAGATTCCGGGGGATGTTGGAGACATAGAGTCCGAGTGGACCATGTTCTCCACATCTATTGTCAATCCTGCTGCCCATAGCTGCGGCCGTAAGGTCTGCGGTGCCTGTCACGCTGGCAATCCCCGAACCAGGTGGTGGACATCGGCAGTAAGGGACGCTGTCAAGCTGAAGAAGGAGTCCTATCAGCTGTGGTTGGCTTGTGGGACTCCAGAGGTGGCTGACAGGTACCGTGAGGCCAAGCGTGCCGCGGCCCGGGCTGTGGCAGAGGCAAAAACCCGGGCCTGGGAGGAGTTTGTTGAGGCCATGGAGAAGGACTACCGGTTGGCCTCGAAGCGATTCTGGCAAACCGTCTGGCGCCTCAGGAGGGGGAAGCAGTGCTTCGCAAAAACTGTTTACAGTGGGGGTGGGAGGCTGCTGACCTCCACTGGGGACATTATCGGGCGGTGGAAGGAGTACTCCGAGGATCTCCTCAGTCCTGCCATCACACATTCCCTGGTGGAAACAGAGGCTGGGGACTCGGGGTTGGACTCTTTCATCACCCAGGCTGAAGTCACCGAGGTGGTTGAAAAGCTCCGTGGTGGCAGGGCTTCGGGGGTGGATGAGATCCGCCCTGAGTACCTCAAATCTCTGGATGTTGTAGGGCTGTCATGGTTGACACGCCTCTTCAACATTGCGTGGCGGACGGGGACAGTGCCTCTGGACTGGCTGACTGGGGTGGTGGTCCCCCTTCATTAGAAGGGTGACCCGAGGGTGTTTTCCAACTCCAGGGGGAACACGCTCCTCAGCCTCCCTGGTAAGGCCTATGCCAGGGTATTGGAGAGGAGAGTCCGGCCAATAGTCGAAAGCTCGGCTTCAGGAGGAGCAGTGTGCTCTATACCCTCTACAGGGTACACGAGGGTTCATGGGAGTTTGCCCAACCGGTCCACATGTGTTTTGTGGACCTGGAGAAGGCATTCGACTGTGTCCCTCGTGGTGCCCTGTGGGGAGTGTTCCATTAGTATGGAATCGGGGGCCCTTCATTAGGGGCCATCCGGTCTCTGTACAAGCGGAGCAGGAGTTTGGTCCGCACTAAGTCGGACCTGTTCCCGGTGCATGTTGGACTCTGGCACGGCTGCCCTTTATCACTAGTCCTGTTCATAACTTTTATGGACAGGATTTATAGGCGCAGCCAAGGGCCGGAGGGGGTCTGGTTTGGGGACCAGTGGATTTCGTCTCTTCTTTTTGCAGATGACGTGGTCCTGCTGGCCCCCTCTAGCCAAAACCTACAGCATGTGCTGGGGCGGTTCGCAGCCGAATGTGAAGCGGCTGGGATGAAGATCAGCTCCTCCAAGTCCGAGGCCATGGTACTCGACCGGAAAAGGGTGGCTTGTCCTCTTCAGGTTGGAGGGGAGTTCCTGCCTCAAGTGGAGGAGTTCAAGTATCTCGGGGTCTTGTTCACGAGTGAGGGAAGAATGGAGCGGGAGATCGACAGACGGATCGGTGCAGCTGCCACAGTAATGGGGGCACTGTGCCGGTCCCGGATACAAGCGGCTGAAATAAGCTTCCTCCGTAGGGTGGCCGGGCACTCCCTTAGGGTGAGGAGCTCGGCCATCCGGGAGGGGCTTGAAGTAGAGCCGCTGCTCCTCCACATCGAGAGGAGCCAGTTGAGGTGGCTCGGGCATCTATATTGGATGCCTCTTGGATGCCTTCCTCGGGAGGTGTTCTAGGTAAGTCCCAATGGGAGGAGGCCCAGGGGATGGCCCAGGACACGCTGGAGGGACTATGTCTCTCGGCTGGCCTGGGAACGCCTTGGGCTCCCCTCTGGGGAGAGGGACGTCTGGGTGTCTCTGCTGAGTCTGCTGCCTCCGCGACCCGGTCCCAGATAAAGCGGAAGACGACACACCTTCTCATTCAAAGAGTTGTCTTTATTTTCATGACTATGAATATTGTAGCTTCGCACTGAAGGCATCAAAACTATGAATTAACACATGTGGAATTATATACTGAACAAATAAGTGTGAAACAACTGAAAATGTGTCTTATATTCTAGGTTCTTCAAAGTAGCCCCTTTTGCTTTTGATTACTGCTACGCACACTCTTTGGCATTCTGTTGATGAGCTTCAAGAGGTAAACCCTGTAATGGTTTTCACTTCACAGGTGTGCCCTGTCGGTTTAATAAGTGGGATTTCAAGCCTTATAAAAAGGGGGGGGACCATCATTTTTGTGGCAGGAGGTGGATACAGTACACAGCTGATAGTCCTATGAAATAGACTGTTAGAAATTTTGTATTATGGCAAAAAAAAAGCAGCTAAGTAAAGAAAAACGAGTGGGCCATCATTTTCCCTTTAAAAAATGAAGGTCAGTCAGTCCGAACAATTGGGAAAACTTGGAAAGTGTCCCAACGCAGTCGCAAAAACCATCAAGCGCCCCAAAGAAACTGGCTCACATGAGGACCGCCCCCGGAAAGGAAAACCAAGAGTCCCCTCTGGCTGCGGACGATAAGTTAATCCGAGTCACCAGCCTCAGAAATCGCAGGTTAACAGCAGCTCAGATTAGAGAACAGGTCAATGCCACACAGAGTTCTAGCAGCAGACACATCTCTAGAAACAACTGTTAAGACGGGACTGTGTGAATAAGGCCTTCACTGTAAAATAGCTGCTAGGGAAAAAACCTTTCGAGGACAGGCAAAAAGCAGAAGACTTTTTTGGGCTAAAAACTCAAGGAATGGACATTAGAAAACCAGTGGAAATCTGTGCTTTGGTCGATGAGTCCAAGTTTAAATCTTGGTTCCAACCACCTTGTCTTTGTGCGACGCAGAAGAGGTGAACGGATGGACTCTACATGCCTGGTTCCCACCGTGAAGCATGGAGGAGGAGGTGTGATGGTGTGGGGGTGCCTTGCTGGTGACACTGTTGGGGATTTATTCAAAATTGAAGGCATACTCAACCAGCATGGCTACGACAGCATCTTGCAGCGGCATGCTATTCCATCCGGTTTGCATTTAGTTAGACCATCATTTATTTATTTAACAGGACAATGACCCCAAACACACCTCCAGGCTGTGTAAGGGCTATTTGACCAAAAAGGAGCGTGATGGGGTGCTGCGCCAGATGACCTGGCCTCCACAGTCACCGGACCTGAACCCAATCGAGATGGTTTGGGGTGAGCTGGACCGCAGAGTGAAGGCAAAAGGGCCAACAAGTGCTAAGCATCTCTGGGAACTCCTTCAAGACTGTTGGAAAACCATTTCAGGTGACTACCTCTTGAAGCTCATCAACAGAATGCCAGGAGTGTGCGGAGCAGTAATCAAAGCAAAAGGTGGCTACTTTGAAGAAACTAGAATATAAGACATATTTTCAGTTGTTTCACACTTTTTTGTTCAGTATATAATTCCACATGTGTTACTTCATAGTTTTGATGCCTTCAGTGTGAAGCTACAATATTCATAGTCATGAAAATAAAGACAACTCTTTGAATGAGGTGTGGCCAAACTTTTGGTCTGTACTGTATATATACACAAAAAATAAGAGACTGTACAGTAAGGGAAAATGTATAGCATAGGTAAAAATAGTAAAAAAAAAATATTAAAAAAAACATACTTAGATTGAAAGAAATTTTAAAAATGTAGGAACTGCAAAAAAAAAAAAAACAGCAGGGAACTAAACCCTTATTGAGTTAGTTGGGAGCAGTGATGGTCTGACAACTACTGGGAGGAAGGATCTGCGATAACACTCCTTTGTGCGCCTAGGATGCAGCAGTCTGAAACAAACGTTTGTTCCCGTTCCAGTTCAAAATCTCATCTTCAAAACTAACTTTACTTTTTCCTGACCACAAACATTTAAATGTTTGCTTTGGCAACTTAATGGACCTTTTATAGCAGTCGTTTTAAACCTAGCCATGTGATGATACAACCAGCTAGTGAAACAAGATGATACTACTAAAAACTAAGAATCCTTATTTCTGTTTTCACAAATCATAAAATGTGCCTGAAATGTGTGGAATATTCCAGTCAATGTTTAATGGCTCCATTTGTTGCATTTTGCATGCTTGTCTCATTTTAAGGTGCTCCTGCTGTCAAAATAGCCCTCCTTTTGTTTTCACGAATAGATTGATTTAATAACTCTAAAAATGTCTTCGATGTTTTGTGTACTTTTGGTCATTAAATAAAAGTCTGACACATGTTGAACCATTGCACTGGTTCTGAAAAATGCAAAAGAACAAAAAATATAACACGCATACAGAAACACCGAAACAGCCCTTAAGGTTGGAATGGGGTTCAGGATCAACATCGCAGAATAATGGCTCTCTGCGGTCAAGGTAGTCAGGTGGAGTACTATGACCGGATTAACTGAAAATGCCACCAGCATACATACAAAGGCAGAAATGGAGTAATGAGAACCAAAATACTGCTGTCAGGACACAAGAGGAGGTGCATCGGTACATGTCACAACAGGAAAACGAGCTGTCTATTTGCTGAGCTGCTGATACAGGCTGGGGGACTGCAGCCTTACCACACATTGGTATGACGAGTAATTTCTTGTGTTTTTGGTTATTATGTGAGATGAGATTACCATTTTGTTTGTGTCAGGCAGAAAAAGAATAATTTTGTAGTGGCTTTAGTATAATTTGAATTAGTTAATTTGCCAACACATGCCTCTCTAAACAAACATCATGGGGTCTCTCGGAAGAGCCATAACATTGGTGACATTTTAGCAGTCTGTTAAAAACAAACTATTTCTAAAGGACGACGGAGGATGGCTCTCTTTCATGCCACAACGGCACGGAGCAAATGTGAAATACCACATTGACTACAAGGGCTTATATTTGCACGGACAACAAAACGCACTGATGACGGAGTCTGAGTGAATACAAAGATACACTCTAGACTGCTTGCAAGTCTATCACAGGCCAGCACAGATACACACAGGACAGACATAATAGCACTGACAGGTGATGGTGGAATATTTAGGAGTGAGGAAATTTCACCAATGGGTTTGTTGCATGTTTGTAAAAACAGGCTTCATGCCTAGGTTATTGATTTTATACACCTGTGGCCATGGTAGTGATTGGAAGACCTGATATCAATTATTTGGATGGTGAGCGAATACTTTTGCCAATATATTCTTCTTTGAAATGTAACCACAAAATGTGAAACCTCTGATATTAAAGCTGAGTTTTGAAAAGATTGACAAACTAATAGACCACTGTGCCACTTCTCACAGGAAAAGGTCTCGTGATGAACTTCTTCTCAGACAAGCCATTAACATTTTCTGTTGCAGTTCAAAGGACTGGGCATAAACAGTCCACAGATTTATTGTTCTACATCAAAGTAGATATGGTCTACTCAAGGGAAAGCCCAGTAATTGCTGAGTGTAGTACTGAGGCCTTTCATCTGTATAATGTGAGGTGTGACTAGAAATTTTAGAAAAACCTACATGACAGTGCGGTAGGCAGCAAAAAGATTTCAATATCACATCATTTTTCCACTGATAAATCAACATTTGGGGCCGTTCTTCTGTTTACACTGCAGTCTCTTTCTTGTTTTGTCTTCTACCACACCCAAAAAAAAGATGATAGTGGAATAATTCCTCACCGTGGTCCTGTTGTGATGGTGGATTAGGGAACTTGTTAAAAGACAGTGTTAGATCTACAGGTTGAGGCAGGTATACACTGACAACCTGCTGGCTAAAGCTGACAGTCCCCATATATCAGAGGCTGAGAAGATCAGATTTACTACAGCTGTAAAGGTTTAGAATAATTAGAATGTGTCCATGGCGATTAGCAGTAGTGAAAACACCACATGGAGGTAGGGTTCGGGACATAGAAAGGAATGAGCAGAGTGATTTATTAGGGGATGAAAAGCGTGGTTCCCAGTCATCAGCACTGAATGCAAAAGGTGCTGTAGTCATTTGAGGGTGACACGTTCCTTTTAAGGTCTTACAAATTTAAGAAAAACACGTTATTGTATTTACTTTGACTTCTAATTTTTAGTTCTTTGTTATGACACCAACCTGTTTAGGTGGTCTTTGTGTTCATTTAACAATTAGGCAGAAGAAAAAACATATGTGAATAATCTAAATACATTTGAAAGCATCATTACACATGTATCAGTACATCTGTTGAAAGATATCATCAGTGTGTCTTAACAGTCTTCTGTGTAAAGATGCAGATTACAACCCTACCCAACACCAGCTGGGATCAGTAGTAGCTATAAAGCAATAAAGAAAAAACACTTAAAGTTTATTCCTTTTTTTTTTTGATCTCATCAGAAATCATTAAACAAATTTGTTTTTTATTATTTAAAGAGAAATCCAAGCGTCTTTCTTTTTTTGTGGTTAAAAAAAAGATGAGTGGAATTTTTAAATTGGTTTGATTTTCTTTTCATGTTTCCAAAAACAATATATCGAAATCACCGGAAAAGAGAAGCAAAACATTTGAACTCACTTTAATATTTTATCACAGGCTTTCAGCGACCATTGTATACCAAAACAGTAGGAGGCACAGTTTCTGCTGTAGCCAGATACCTCAAAGGTACTTTCCTAGTTTTTTTTCCATCCCCAATACATCAACTAGAACATATCAAATTAACACATATGTAAAAATCTGACAAGTTTGCTTGAGAAACTGTATTGTAACCTTATTGCATATGAGCCTCATATCGGAAACCCTCACTCCTAGCACATAGTCACGGGTTGAAGCACTTATTTTGCTTGTAATATAAAATCACAGCGAGGGTTTAGCAGATGCTGACGCACATAGTTGGCAGAACAGTGCGAAGAAAGATTCATGGCATGAATTTCCATGGTTGAGCAGCTTCACCCAAGCCTTACATCACCAAGTGCAATGCAAAGGGTCAAATGCAGTGGTGTAAAGCCACCACTACATACACTCTGAAGTGACGAATCATGCCTCTCTGTCTGGCAATGCAATGGATGAGTCTGGGTTTGGCAGTTGCCAGGAGAACAGCAGCTGCTTAGGTGCATTGTGTCTTGTGTAAAGTTTGATACAGAAGATATCATGCTGTGGGACTGTTTTAAGGAGCTGGACTTAGAATGGAACTCTTCAATCTTCAGCATTTCGAGACATTTTGGACATGTTCATGCTCCCAACTTTATGGGAACAGTTTGAGGAAGACTCCTCCCTCAACATAACTGACCTTCACAAAGTCATAATCTCAACCCAGAAGAACACCTTTGAGATTAATTAGAGTGGAGATTGTGTACCAGGCCTTTTCATCTAACATCAGTGTCTGACCTCACAAATGTGCTTCTGGATGAATGGTCAACAGTTCCCATAAACAAACTCATAAACCTTGTGAAAAGTCTTCCCAATGGACTTGTAGCAGTTAAAACTGCAAAGAAAGGGCAAACATCATGATTAAACTCTATCTATTTAGAATGGGATGTAACTTAAGCTAAATGCAAAAGCAGACGAGTGTATAGTTTTGTCATTTAAGTGTATTTCACCATTTGAAGTCACGGTAAAAAAGCAGATAGATAGATCTTTGCACTACCACAGGGTTAGGCCAGGGTAACATGAACTGGATTATCTTGTGTGCGTCTGGATGTGAGTGTGTGTGTGTTGCGGAGTGTAGCTCAGTGACAAAGCATTTTTAGACACTGCTGACCTCAGACGAGATCAGACTGACTTTGAGTCAGCAAATCGTCTTACAACTACATGCTGAGTCACTACACAACAAATATTATTACAGTAAATTATTTGATCATTTAAGCAAATGCAGATGCTTTGATCTCATAAAAGATCTAATTTACATTAGCATACATGCCGTAATCTTATTGCCACTTAGCATTTTATATACAGTGCACTCCAAAGGTATTTAAAGCTTTTCACATTGTGTCGTGCTACCACAAACTCCAATAGTATTTCATACAGCAGATCAACACTAAGTAGAGAATAGTCAAGCAGAAAGAAAATAATCTTATGAGATATTCCTGCTGTCTGCGGTGTGTTACGAGAGATCTTGTCTGTTCAGAAGGCCGTCAGGACCGCACCGACCTCAAATCAGGGATATTCAACATGTTGGATTGCCTTGGCCCGGTATTCTACCGTGTGAGATGTTCCCCCAAGGACAAACGAGCACGCAGCCTGTTGAATGTGAGGTGTAGCCAATCAGAAAGCGAGGTGATGGAAACACAGAGAGGAATTACTCTGAAATCACGTTTGACCTCAAGAGGGTGTGTGAGATTTCCCGTCTGACATCTGAATGTACGTGAGTGAAATCTGTTCGTGTGGGGTGCTTTCCGTGTAGCTGTACACAACACACTGTAGGACCAAACCTGTTATAGCTATGATTTTTTATCATCATGTGGGGTCTCAGTTTTTGAAAATCAACCGACAAATTAAACATTTTGCCGTGTGAACCTGGCATAAGGTGTTAAAAAGGGTCTTTCTGTCAGAGGAGACCAAACTTCGTAAACTAAATCTAAAATGCACTAGGTATGGTAGAAAATGATCACTGCTCATCACCATGACTGCTATTTTGAAAAGATGGCTGGGCAAGTCTAGCATTTATCTATAAAGAAAGGTTACAACACCCAGATGTTATTTTCTTTCCACTTGAGAATTATGCCCTAGTTTTTGTTTATCTATAACATGAAATCCCGATAAAAGACATTCAAGATTGAGCTTGTAACAACACAAAATGTGACCAAAGATCAACAGACATAAACCTGTTCAACAGCCTATTTTGTCATGCTGCTAGAAGCTTGTTTAGAGTACACATCATACAAACTAAGACAGAGAGCAAAATGGATAAATGTATAATCTAGAAAGCTGGAAAATGGCTTCTGCTTTTGAAAGTTTTCCTACTCTGTGAAATCAGGTTGCTTATTATAGATTATTTATTATCTAAGATGGAGAGAGAGAGGCCGGCTTGTAAACTGAGTTGGCTTAGCAAATACAGCTCTGGGTCAAAGTCTGAATGCAAAATAACGAGAAAAGGCAAGCGAGGTGGGGGGCAAGAAACATGAGATGGAGCAGCTTTTGTCCTCTCTCTTCCTCTCAGCTCACATGACATTACAGCTTTTCTTTTCAATACAAACGTGCATGTTTGCAGACAAACTCACCTTCTGTAATACCTTGTAATTTATTTATTTGTTTTACTTTTTATAGATGAGTATAGGTGGGATTTAGTTGAGCCAAACGGTCTGTCTGCCGGCAGTAACAGGCATATAAGGGGCAAAGTTCAGATCAGGGGAAACACACTGCCAATGGATCAAAACACGACCCTAACACCGTAAGAATGAACAACAGAAAACGCCTGGAAACAAAGAAAGAGATCAAATACATCCAGGGAATGAAAAGCAAACTCCCTTTTGAGTTGGAATGATCTATTCGATTGTATCAAAGACATGGTATGGTCCTCCATACTCATATTATAATCTAATCTGATCACAAAGGAGGCCTAATCCCACCGGAACCTAAGATCTTCATTCATAAATCCACTCCACAGGACAGGAGTGAATAAGAATAGCTCCCTATTAACATCCACTGGTATATTTTTGTTCTGCAGCCAATAGATGACTTTGGACTTCTGCTGCTAAATAGCAGCAAAATAAAGGCACTTTGAAGGAAATACCAAGGGATTTGGAGGTATAAATATAGGTTAGGGTGCAATGTTTACAGAGTGGGATGCTGAAGCAGGAATAGCATGTGCTGATCCTAGCAGGTGTGACAGAAGAGCATCTCTCCAGAGGAGGGTCCTCTGCATCCTTACCTCAGGGCAACCCGCACCGAGCTCTCATCCGCTCCGCTGCTCATGGCGTCGCCGGAACAGTCCACCTTAAAAAATAGCTCGCTTTTCCTTTTCGTCCTTTCTCTATCCTCTTACAAGACAGCCGAGCGTCACCCTCCCCCCCCCTTTCACCAAAGCTCTTCGGTCTGCAGCCTCCGCCACGGCCGCTCTCATTCAACCTCCCACAAGGCTCATTTTTATGCAGGTCTGCGGCTGAATATCTGCTCTAAACATCTGATCGCACCGAGGAAGAAGGGATCCGGCGCGGTCAGCCCTCCAGCGGCCTCCAGCCGCGCGCGTGTGCGAGTGTGGAAGTGCAAGGAACCGCTTTGGCGTGTAAATCCACGAAGACTGAGGACGTAACAAGGCTCCTCCTCCTGAGCTGTACCAATCCTGACAGAGCAAAACAACACATAATAATAATAATAATAATAATATATTGAAATTACTACTACCTCTACCTTAACTACTACTTAACAGTTCCACTGACATTGGTAGCAAAACACAGGTAGTAAACCAGCTAGCATAATAAACGAACACCTCTGACCTGTGCAGGGCCCAAAGTGTTAAACTCAAATAAATAAGTCATTTAATAAATATTTATACATGCCAAGATTTCAATTAAATTAGAATTACTTAAAATAAATCATCATTTCAGTGTTTCAGTGATTTATATAATAATACATCATTAAATAAATAAATTAATAATTTAATGGAAGTCACTAAATCACGTTTTTTATTATATATCAAAAGCATATAGCCTATAATTATTAAAGAATTTATGTAATTTTTCATCGTCCTGTGTCGCAGCACGTCGTGAACTTATTTTGTCTATAAATTACTCATCCCGTAGCGCTAAAACATTGTTATAGACAAGGTGATTGGTTTGCGATTAAACTATTGTAGAGATCAACCAATCAACTGTTAGGGTCTATCAAATGTTGAATTCAATAATTAAATACTAAAATATTTATATATGATTTCAGCATACTATGAATTCAAGTTTAAAATATTAAATAGTCTTAGTTGTGAATTTTATATTAATCTTTATAAATCACCCAAACATTTAAATAATTATATTTAATTTAATATTATTTTACACCTTATTTGTACAAATTAGTGACACGCTAATCTAAATATGGATATATTTCTAACTTGTTTAAAGAATTTACTACGGCTTTATCTAAACTTTTTATTCTAATATATTATTTTTATTATTAAACCATTTATTTGTTTGATTATTGTATTTTGACGACTAAATGAAGTCATTAAAACCGGCTGTTGGGCTATGCTGCCCTCTAGCGATTTATTACTAATACGGCAAAGCTACAATGTTGGGCAGAGTATGAAATTTCAGCTGTTTTGTTATAAAATCAATATTTCAGAGTTTTTATTCATCATATATGTCACTTCTTTGAGATGAGTTGGGCCGGATATAGTCAATTAGCTTAATAACGACACAGGCCTTTATTGTGCTTTGTGTAATATACATTTTGCACGAAAAGAAAGGAAATATTTGTTGTAAGATCCATTCTTGGCTTTAAAATTTATACTGGAAGGAGGTTTGTTTTTTTCTCCTTATATGGTGCCATGTTTGTAAGGAAAATTAATTTGCGAGTATTGCAGCAAAGTTGAGTATGTGGGTTATACCTAAGAAAAACTTGATAAATCCTCTTTGCTGATGTCAAAAAGCTTATTCTGCTATTAGGTTACGTTTGCTGTCATATATAAGTTTCAGACTGGTAGCTTGGCAATTTACTAGTTTAACAATAAGGGGCCTCAGTAATGTGTGGGAGAATCATACACAACCAGAACAGCCTGCCATTTCTGCGCTGGTCACCAGCTTGGTCACACACTGCTATGGGATGACATCCCATTCTTTAACCAGCAGTTGTCTGCCAATGTGGTTGTTTTGGTTCACTCTGACAGTATGCCCAAGCTGATTTCAGAAGTGTTTATTATGGTTCAGGTCTGGACTGCAGGTAGGACATCCCATCCTCTCCACCCCCAAATTGTGGAGGTAGCTGGAGATCAGATATGGGAACACCTAAGTAGAAGTACAAACTGTCAGAGGTGTAGTAAAGTGGTTTATACCTGGAAGTATCACCATGTTTTACAGTATATGCATGGCAGTCATACTGAATTTAAACATGGGCTTAGTAAAATGACCTCTGATTTTTAATTCAGATAATGTTCCAATTTACTTTTTGAAACATATTTATAACCTATTTCTCTCCATTTTCTTTCTAAACACTAAAGGAACATTCTCACAGGTGAGAGTGTCAGCTGTGCTAATAGTTTATATCTGCAAAAACCACCATGTTCTATTTTCTTTGGCAGCCATGTGGAACTTTGATCTCTTGAAAGCATCTCAACTTCGGATGACATTTTTGGTCTATTTCCGGCAGAAAGTTCAGAAGATACCACCCCGACTACATAGATGTGTTTTTGAATTTGTCTAAGAGGTCAATTCTGATCTGGGTAAGCAGAGGTAAGCAGATTCTAGCTGCTTTTCTAGTTAAAACCAGTAGGATTTGCGAGATGTGGCACTAGAGGTGTGTTTGTCATGTCATGGAAGTTGAAACTCTGATTTGGGAATGATCTCACAGACTACTTGAGCCTATTCTAGCTGGAGGTCACAAAATCGCTTGAATTTACTAAGCTTTGTGGAGCTAACAGCTATTATTATTTAAATTGTATTATATAAATATTATATGCATAGTGCTGCCAAACCTTTGATAATACATGAATTTATATTAAATCTGAACTCTGCATTTAGACGTTCTAACGTTCGAGTAAAGTATGGTGTATTCTTTTTGCACATCTTCCCAAAGTTTCTAGTCAGAAATACAACAACTGCAGTCTCTGAAGTACTTTATAATATTTATCTGTGAGATTGATTCTTTAGTGTGCGAACGCGTAAAATGAAGGGAAACATAATGTTGAAGTTTTTTCCCCCAGCGTAGAATTATGACTTTCGGGTGCAAATTGAGTACATAGTAACTACTATTTCCAATCCAAGATGACATTGTTTCGCACTGTTTTATGCTGCCAAACATTAAATTAACAGATTTACAAAGAAAAGTTTAACAGCACGATACAAACTGTCAGGCGTGCAAAAAAATACTTTGTACCTGCAGCTTTCACTGCGTTTTCCATGTGCGGCAGCCATATTGGATTTTAGCTAACTGTTTATTTGGGCCTTTAACTTTTTTTCTTTCTACTTGGAACTGAGACACTTTGACTTTCCAGTACCAAACAATCCTATGCCAACAGAACAGTTTTTCAATGTAGCAATATAAACTTTTAGTCAATAGGGGGGAGCATAAGGAGCTGTTTCAGCACACCTCTGACTAAAAAAAAAAAAACTCACAGGGAAAAAAGTTTCAACCTGTACAGATAAATCAGTAGATAGTTTCACTCAACAGCAGTTTAGTATCAAGCTTTAGGTCTTTTATTGGGAAAAAACCAGGGCAAAGAACCACATCAGCATCGTATTACCTCATACATGTAAAATATTAGGTAAAACAAATCTAACAGAGCACAATCTAAAAATGCACATCAGGAAGAGGGCAGTCCATCCTGTAAACATGAAGATTCTTGCTTTTTTCTCACTTAATAACTGAAACTGTGTAACATCAGCATCACTTGGAGCTGCCCTCATGCTCTAGTGTCACTCAGCAGACTCTGTGTCATTCAGCGGCTCACTTGTCCTCCTGTCGACAAAGTCTAAACTTAAAACAGAAAGTCCAGTTCAGTAAAATAATCAATTTTACAAGGTGCTTCTTTCGTACCAAGTTAATTCTCTATGCATTTTATTACATTACATGACTGTTATTCAAAATAATAGTAGCTGTTTACATTTTCAGTAGCCATTTTTTGCTCTTCATTCATGTTTTTTTGGGGCAAACATCAAGATTCTGACCCCACACAGCTGATCTGAAGCTTCTTAGACGTAAGGACTGAAGGTTTTAAGGTTGAGAGATCTGCTCCGTCCTGACAATGCGACAACATATATTACATGTTCAATAAGACATCTCAGCATGTCTGGGTCACAGTCCTAAAAACAGCAGCCCATCTGTTTACATTCTGCCCACGATGGTCTGATTGTCGGTTTTAACTGCCTGCAACAATGCATGGGCTTGTTGCATCGCTGTATTTACACAGAAAATACAGACGAAAAGGTTAAAAAATGAACTGTGTTTATTTAAAACCGAAAAAGCAAGAACTATTCCCACTGCTGCACAAATTTAGCAATCAAATTATTATTGAATTTATTTTATAAGATCTATAAAATGAGTTTATTGTTTCTTGAGTTTGATACCTAGACTCTGTAATAGAGCAGCCAGCTGCCTGGAAGTGTGCAGCAAAGGGTGGGGGTGGGACAGCACTGTGTATTCATAAGGCATAAGTTCACTGCTCCTGATTTGAATTATGCAGGACGTAGCGAGCATGTACACAGGTTGGAACCCAATTAAATAAAAATCCCTGAAGACGAGGAAGGGATCGGGGGCTTCTTCATGGAGCAAACGGAAGTTTACGTCACAAATCAGTAGTTTCATACTATCACAAGTTCTGGTCTCATCTGATCAATGTCATCGACGTCGGGAAAACAAACGACATGCTTGTATCGGCAAAAATCTAGAATGTCTAAACAATCCTCAAGTACAGCCTACTACTCTAGTTCATTAAAAATGGTGCCTGTGAAAAAGCACTTCCCATCATTAAGAGTTAGATTATGTGTGTTCAGTTCACCATGAGGTATCTTCTAAACTCGTCTTTAGGGAAAAGCGGAAAGAAGAATGACATTGATGAAAGATTGCCATAACAAGTCCCACGAGTCATGTAGGGAAGAGCGTAAACATGTAATATAAGGTTAGATAAGAACTTTCTGGCTCGCATGCAAAACTATATATGGTGTAAAACTCACACTGCACATGGAGGTGGCACCATCATGTTGTGGGCAAGTTGTTCTTCAGTAGGAATAGTGAACATGGTCAAAGTTAACGGGAAAGTAGGTGCAGCTACATACAGGGGAGTCCTACAACAAAACCTGCGAGAGACTACAAAAGACTTACGATTGAACAATTACCCTAAATCATACATAATGATGTAGAGCAAAATATATTCATGTTTGAATGGCCCAGTCAAAGTCCAGACTTCAATCCAGCTGAGAAAATTACTCTCCACACACGCTCTTTGTTTAATCTAACTGAGCTTAAGATATTCTGCAAAGAATGGGCAGAAATCTTCAAAATCCTTTAAAACAAAGCAACCCAAGCAGACACGCGCGTGGTGTGTGGGTCAACAGCATAACTACAACTAGGTGGCTGATAGTTGCTTTATCTGAGTAGCCACCAGCATGACCACGTGCAAAATATATGTGCTAACTAAAGGACAACAAAGCATCAGCTTCCCCTGCTTCTCTGCTCTCTTTAGCTTTTTGTATTTGCTCAATAAAGCAGAAACTTTGGAAGCCAGAGCTGCATCACTAATCACTGACAATGGAGACTGCAGGCGAAATGTGATCAGCCATTTGACAAAAGCTTTGAGAAAACTGACTAAGAACCAAAGGCAAACACAGGCGTTATGAAATAAAAGAAGCATGACTCTCAATATGTTCAGCAATGATCAAATATTTGCTGAACTGGAGGTAAAAACAGAGTGGCAGCCATCTTTGCTGTCCCCTGGAATACTGCTTTGGGTAAAAAAAAGAAAAAAAAAACAACCACAGCTAATGCCATATTTCAGCATAAAAAAATACAACAAGCAGAGGCAGCCCTCTAAATATAAAGTGCTATAAGATCACAAACTGATCATTTTAATTAATCTGGGTTCATAATTTCTGTTGCTTTTGCTAGTAAAAATCACTAAAACCCACTGTTAAGTCTACAGTTGATTATACAGTCGGTGTGTGTGGCCAGGGGGAGTAATGCTTGTCAATGCGCTCTGTTCACTCCCCTCACCTCTCGAACTGGAGCATAGGACTGAATAGAAGAGGGTGGAGACAACAGGGCTCTTGCTTGGGGCATGAAAACCATGAAAAACAGAAAAGGCTAAAGCAAAGCTGCTAGATGTCGTTTTCTTTCCCTGTCTGCTGTCTCGGCTGTCCCCTCTTCGCTGTCACTCCTCGACTGTTTTGAGGACGGAGTCGTCTCCCAGGATTTTGCAGAGCTCGTTGAGGCGACTTTGCATCTCGGGGATGCCGGCGAGCTGGGCCTCCAGCCGCTGCTTCTCCTCGGCGAGGGAGAGGCGGGTTGCTGAGTCCAGCTGCTCAAAGCGCCAGCCCCCCTCCCCGTCGAACTGCAGCAGGTGGGTGTGGTACTTCCTAATATGGAGAGAGAGAGGTTGAACTTGCTCAGCTGTAGGCATATGGAGGTTCTACGAGCATCCAGATCGTACAAAGCTGTAAAAACAGATTTCACCTGTTTTTACTTTTTTGTCGCGCTTAATTGTTCAGATCATCAAACAAATTTAAATATGAGACCAAGCTAACCTGAGTAAACACAACATGCAGTTTTCCAAATCAAGGCTGCAGATATGTAGAATTAAGAAATCACCTGGATAGAACCTGTCTGACAACATCAAGTAGGCTAAAAGATCTCAAAAAGGAAAACATCATGCATAAATCAAAAGAAACTAAAGAACAGATAAGAGACAAAGTCATTGACATCCATCAGTCTGAAAAGGTTAACAAAGCCATTTCTAAGGCTTTGGGACTACAGCGAATCACAGTGACAGCCATTATCAACAAATGGAGAAAAACATGGAACTGTGGTGAACCTTTCCAGGAGAGGCTGGCTTACCAAAATTACTCCAAAGGTTCATCAACGACTCGTCCAGGAGGTCACAAAAGAACCAAGATCAACATCTAAAGCTTTGCAGGGCTCATTTGGGCTCAGTTTTTACAGCTGGTGAGCCTGGATTATGCAGTGGGACAATAATCCAAATAATCCAAAGCACACCAGCAGGTCCATCTCTGAACGGCTCAAAAAATCAAAATGGAGGTTTTGGAGTGGACTAGTCAAAGTACGGACTTCATTTCGATGGAGATGCTGTGGCATGACCCGAAACAGACTGTTGGTGCTTGAGATCCCTCCAACATGGCTGTTTCCTTATTGAATGAAATCCTCACCAGAAAAAGGCTTTTTGTATTTAATCGGGTCATTTTTGTCTGACATGATATTTTTTAGGGTCTGAAACATTTCAGTGTGACAAAAAAGACAAAGGGGCAAATATTATATTTTTGAGCACCAAACCAAAGATAAAATTTTCATTAGTTGCCCTTTAATCCTAACAAGCAAAATTCTTAGATTAAAATATTAATAATCAAAATGTGAAATTTGTGTTTTTTTCCCCCGTTATAACACAATGAAAATGATTAATAACTAATAATCACATGTTAAAGAAAACGTTTTAAGGGTTTTATATCCACCCAGGAAAATAGCTAAACACAGTTTAATAAATTGTGTGGTTTGGCATATTTTCTGGAATTTTATGCCACACTGTGTTGCATATTGGTTGTTCTTCACATATATCTTTAATTAACCTTTATTCGTTCTAAAATGATGTTGTGCATAAAAATGATTAATAAAAATCAAATCAACGTCAACCTCAGTGTTTCTTTGTATTTCATAAAACCCTGTTTCCAAGCATTCTTGTACTGACTTCCATAGAGTACTTGCCACTCACAATATGGCAGGTGCACTATGGGTAACAAAGCCTTGTGAGTTTGAGTGCCTAAACAAGCATTGGAATTGGTGATTTCCACAGAGTAACTCGTCTTACCACAGGGAGGGTCGGTGCGTGATGGAGAGCAGTGAGATGCCAGCATCCTTGGCAGCCTGGAAAATCTTTCCCTCTACGTCAATGCTCACAGCACTAGTGCACTCGTCCAACAGAGCATATTTAGGCCTAGCACACAGAGTGAAAATTATACCAGTTATTGCTGTGCAACAAGTATTACTAAATAAACAGCACAGAAGGACTAAATTATCAGCCCAAACTGTTCATATGAGCGTCTCCAGGTGTGCCATATGGGGTCAAAGAGATATCTGAGCGTACAGTCAGGTCCGTTCAGCCTTACTTGTGGAAGAACATGCGAGCCATGCCCATCCTCTGCTTCTCGCCTCCAGACAGGACATCTTTCCAGTCGAGCTCAGCATCCCAGCCTTGACAAAAACAGATAACATTATGTGAGACTGTTCTTTTCTCTGAGAATGAACTAATTTGTCTTAGGTTCTACATTTTTTTAGCTGCTTTATGGTAATTATTTGGCCACAATTTTCCAAGTTACACAAACAGACATGGAAATGCAGCACATTTACAGATGTAATGTTTTTCCTTTTTTAAATGGTCAGTTTATGGGATGTGCCATTCAACACATCCCCTATGAAACGTAGGCTAAATGCTGACCTAGATTCAGGGTTGAGGTTTTTTCTTTTTGTTTTTCCAAATCAAGAAAGTCAAACAGAAAGTAAATAGATGGCATCGTTCCTTTCTTGTTTCGGTTCAACCTGACTATGCGTCAATTTATACCCGCTGACCTACAGTAATTATCTGTAATCTATTCATAGTACACTGTAGGGAAATGTGGTTATGTGACCCTAATTGGTCATAATTACGTTTGTTGATCAGGGTCATAATTCCTCATATTTTATAAAGACTCATCTGGCTCAAACACAAGCCAGAACAACAAGAGTATTACAAAATCTTCGGAAAATTACAAACTGTTAAATTATTTGTATTAGTTTTGTTTGAACTATTTATGTCCATATTTATATATTACAAAATACTTCACTAAAGAGAAATAAACTAGTATAGTTCTCATAGTATAACTTCAAGGACAAAAAACTTAAAGAGCCTCATCACCATATTTCTTGTAGAGACACCTTCTACCAGTCTGGAAAAGGGTTACCAAGCACTTTCTAAGGCTTTGGGACTTCAGTGAACTATCCACAAATGTAGAAAACAGTGGTGAACCTTCTTAGGAGTCGCCGGCCTACCCGGTCAGTTTGGATAGCTTCTAATAACAATTTTTTAAATGTCAGGAAAAGAAACCGTTGGAAAGTCCTCTTTGGTAATCTCTTACCTCCCTCTCTGGTGACGATATGATTCAGGTTGACGATGTCCAGGATGGCCTCCAGGTCCTTGTCGGTCAGCCCTCTGGCGGCCATCTCCTCCACCGAGTCTGGGTAGATCACCTGGTCTCGCAGTGAACCCATTGACATGTATGGCCTGGAGAAAAGTACACAGATGAACAGAATCGGTACACTGAGCGCTTCTTTGCTCTATAGGCTCATTATAATGAGAAGGGATTATGCATATGTACATATAGCACACCACTCTGGCTTCTTTTGTTTCTATTGTATATAGTGTAACAGCTTCTCTTACAGCTACCAGGTGGCCGTCTCGTCTTAACTATAAAATATTCACTGCTCTGCAGCAGGGAGACTGCACCTCCCATCAGCCCTGGGTATGATTACATTAGTAGTTTCTGGCTGGTTCACAGGATGACGAGGTCTGCAAATAGCTTGGTTGTAAGCAGTTTATAAGCCGACTTATTTGTGATTGTGCAAAATAACAGACTGATCATTTTTTATCAATTGGGAACAGATTAATGACTGTAGAGTCAGAATAAGGATAAGGAACATTCTTACGATATGATAACTTTAAGTGAAACTGCAACAATTTCACAGCATTTACACAAAAATTCTAAACAAAATAAAAAATATGATGTAAAAGCTTTTATATAAAGCAGATAATAACATGGGGTTAAGCAAACATATAGTATAAACGCTCGCTGAATTTAGAAGTAGTTTATACGTGCTTATTGTACAGGTTTTTAGCTTATTTGTCTAACTAGCCTGCAGTCGGCTGCTTTACAGACATTCCGCTCAGAGCTCACCAACTCTAGTGTTTTATCTTAAAGAGTGATGGTCGGAGCTTCTTTTCAATCTAATCTGATTCTGTGGCAAATTTTCTGGTTGTGGGTGTGGATCACTACTTTTATTTTTACCCTGAAATACTCGTCTCTGTTAAAGATTAATAGAGGATGTCCTCTCAACAGCTTAGGTTGCTTTTAATATTTTATTAACAGCAATATATGCTTCCACTGAGTGAAAAACCTGGTCTGCAGGAAGGTCTTAGCAAGCAGATTTTTTTAATAAAGAGCCTTGTGCTGCTTGCCACGGGTTTCGGGTCTATGTCAGATTATTTCATCCAATTCTCTGAAGCTAAAACTGAAACTACGTACAGTAGGAAAAGGGACTCATTTTTAAATATTACATGATATTCCAACTTAAAAAAAAAAGGAAAAAGACATACACCAGTACTAGAGTACATCATGCACATCTGATTGTGGTCAAACTGCATTTTAAAAAATTAAATCTGCAGAATAATTACTTTCATGCTCTTTCTACAGAAAAATTAAGTGTCCTACAAAAGTATTTAGTAAATTATGTTGTAAATATTTCACTCTCAAGTTCTTCGTTTCTCTGCAGCCGACAGACAGGTCCTGTTACGATGTATTAGATTACTGGTAAGGTTCAGCAGTACCAAGTTTAAAGGTATGTCTCTGCTGTGGAATATCAGGTTATAGTTCGTGTGGATACCTCTGAGGGATGTAAAACATGTGCTCGGGGGAAGGTTTGTGCAGGCGGCCACCGTAGACAGGCCACAGTCCGCTGAGAATCCTGAACAAAGAGCTCTTTCCGCATCCATTTGGGCCTGTGATCAACAGGTGCATGCCCTCTTCCACCTGAGGAGGAGGGACAATTTATTAAAGCAGCTGAAGTGCAGGGAGCCATCAGGATAATTACAGTGCATCATTAGAATATAAAGCCGAGTGCAGAGTTAGATGGTGTTACCAGCCTAACAGTGCAGCAGAGACTGGAAACATTGTTACACATTGTTACATCTAGAAACTTCTGTAAGCTAAACTTAGAAGCCAGATGAAGGTAAAAAATGTGGTAATGTAACAGTTATTTTTTGTGAGTAACTCTGTGTCTTTACTGTTAAATAAGAAACTGAACAAGCTGAACTGCGGTATTATGCCAAAAGTATTTGCTCCTCTGTCTTTACACACGTATACGAGCTTGAGTGGCATTCCATTTTTAATCCATGATGTCCATTACGATGTTGGCCACTGTTTGAAGCTATAGCAGCTTCAGCTCTTCTAAGAAGGCTTGGCTTTCCATAAGGTTTAGGAGTGTGTTTATGGGAAATGCTGAACATTCTTCCAGGAGAGCATGTGTTAGGTCACACACCGATGTTGGATGAGAAGGCCTACTTCTTCCCAAAGGTGTTCTATCGGGCTGAGGTCAGGACTTTGTACAGGCCAGTCAAGTTCCTCCACATCAAGCTTGCTCATCAGTGTCTTTATGGATCTTGCTCACTCATGTTAGAACAGGAAGGGGAAATTCTCCAATGGTTCCTACAAAATTTGGAGCATGAAACTGTCTTAAATGTCTTGCTATTCTCAGGGTCCTGAACTCAGAGTCCTGAAAAACCGCCTCACACCATAATCTGGTCTGTACAAAACTTTACCCAGACACAGTGCAGCCAGACAACCAGACCATGTGAGTCCATTGAAATGTCCGAGACTCATGATTTGTCCCTCCAAAGTACACGTCTCCACCACTCCAGAGTCCAATGGCAGCGTACTTTAGAACACTGCATCCGATGTCTTTGCATTAGGTGATGCAACACTTGGGTGCAGCCGCTATCTAGACACTGTACCTAAGCTAATCTGAAGGCTGCTTGAACCTTTGGAGGTCTGTAGCTATTGACTCTGCAAAAAGTTGGTGACATCTGTGCGTTTTATGCCTCAGTATCTGCTGACCCTGACCTGTGGATTTACATAGCCTTCACAAACGTTTTCAGAAGAGGTCTTCATGCATAGATGCTGGATTTTATGCACCTCTGGCCATGGAAGTGTGTTAGTGAATACTTTGGCAGTATAGTTAGTGTATTGTGACCAAATAGTCAACACGTTTTCCTTGCTCACAATCTGCTCAGTTGGACTCCAAATTAACTCTCTGTTGTCACACAATACCCAGTCTAAAACTCAGGTCCTTATATAGAAGGTCTTCAGTTATCTGTCCTAAGAGTGCAAGCATAAACTGGTACTGTAGCTTAGAGCATCATCAACCTACTTGTCTCATTTGATCAGGGTGTAAAAACACTCATGTCATAAAACTCTCATCTGTTGAGATGCTAAATTAAGAATAAAGCATTTCTATTTCCAATTTATTGGGTTCATTTCTCTGCTTTTCATGTTTTTACTTCTTTCTTTGTGGGATTATTACTATAAGAAGAGGTCAGTAACCCAGATTTTAAAAACAGCCAATCAAACAGTATATTTGCTGTGTTAGATACAAGAGTTTAATTCCCATGAAAACAAATGTGATGTGTAAATAATTAAGTATCTGATACAGTATGACAGCTACAGACACGGAAGTCTAGACTGTAAAACACAGTTTAAAACAAATTGTTGCTTAGTGATTTTTTAACTGCTTCCTTTTTTCCAGATTGTTTATTTTTTTTAAAAAGGATTCCTATTTCTCTGGAGTTCCACAGCCGGGACGAAAACCACACTGCTCCTCCTGAAGCTGAGGTTCGACTATTGGCCGGACTCTCCTCTCCAATACCCTGGCGTAGGCCTTACCAGGGAGGCTGAGGAGTGTGATCCCCCTGTAGTTGGAACACACCCTCCAGTCACCCTTCTTATGAAGGGGGACCACCACCCCAGTCTGCCAGTCCAGAGGCACAGTCCCCGACCGCCACGCAATGTTGAAGAGGCGCGTCAACCATGACAGCCCTACAACATCCAGAGACTTGAGGTACTCAGGGCGGATCTCATCCACCTCCGAAGCCCTGCCACTGCTTAGCTTTTTAACCACCTCGGTGGCTTCAGCCTGGGTGATGAAAGAGTCTAACCCCGAGTCCCCAGCCTCTGTTTCCACCAGGGAATGCGTGATGGCAGGATTGAGGAGATCCTCGAAGTACTCGTTCCACCGCCCAATTATGTCCCCAGTCGAGGTTAGCAGCCTCCCACCCCCACTGTAAACAGTGTTGGTGAAGCACTGCTTCCACCCGGACTCTATGTCTCCAACATCCCCCGGAATCTGGTCAAAGCTCTCCCGGAGGTGGGAGTTGAATACATCCCTTGCCGAGGGCTCAGCCAAACGTTCCCAGCAGACCCTCACTATACGCTTGGGCATGCCAATTCTGCCCAGCTTTCTCCTCTTCCAGCGGATCCAACTCACCACCAGGTGGTGATCAGTGGACAACTCAGCCCCTCTCTTCACACGAGTGTCCAAAATATGCAGCCGAAGGTCTGACGATACGACAACAAAGTCGATCATCGACCTCCTGCCTAGGGTGTCCTGGTGCCAAGTGCACTGATGGACACCCTTATGCTTGAACATGGTGTTCGTTATAGAAAATCCGTGACTAGCACAGAAGTCCAATAACGAAACTCCACTCGGGCTCAGATTGGGGTGGCCATTCCTCCCGATCATGCCTCTCCAGGTGTCACTGTCGTTTCCCACATGGGGGTTGAAGTCACCCAGCAGAATAATGGAGTCCCCGGGAGGGGCACTATCTAGCATCCTCGAAAGGGACGCCAAGAAGGCCGGGTACTCCAGGAGTATGCAATTGGGGGCCCTTTATTAGGGGCCATTCAGTCTCTGTACAAGTGGAGCAGGAATTTGGTTCGCATTGCCGGCACTAAGTCGGACCTGTTCCCGGTGCATGTTGGACTCCGGCAGGGCTACCCTTTGTCACCGGTCCTGTTCATAACTTTCATGGACAAGATTTCTAGGCGCAGCCAAGGGCCGGAGGTGGTCTGGTTTGGGGACCAGTGGATTTCATCTCTTCTACAGCATGTGCTGGGGCGGTTCGCAGCCGAGTGTGAAGCGGGTGGGATGAAGATCAGCTCCTCCAAGTCCGAGGCCATGGTTCTCGACCGGAAAAGGTTGGCTTGTCCTCTTCAGGTTGGAGGGGAGTTCCCGCCTCAAGTGGAGGAGTTCAAGTTTCTCGGGGTCTTGTTCACGAGTGAGGGAAGAATGGAGCGGGAGATCGACAGACGGATTGGTGCGGCTGCCACAGTAATGGGGGCGCTGTGCCGGTCCATTGTGGTGAAGAGAGCTGAGCCGAAAAGCGAAGCTCTCGATTTACCGGTCAGTCTACGTTCCTACCCTCACCTATGGCCATGAACTCTGGGTCATGACCGAAAGGACGAGATCCCGGATACAAGCGGCTGAAATGAGCTTCCTCCGTAGGGTGGCCGGGCACTCCCTTAGAGATAGGGTGAGGAGCTCGGCCATCCGGGAGGGGCTCGGAGTAGAGCCGCTGCTCCTCCACATCGAGAGAGTTGAGGTGGCTCGGGCATCTATGCCGGATGCCTCCTGGACGCCTTCCTTGGGAGGTGTTCCAGGCACGTCCCACCGGGAGGAGGCACAGGGGACGGCCCAGGACAGGCTGGAGGGACTATGTCTCGGCTGGCCTGGGAAGCCTTGGGCTCCCCCCGGAAGAGCTGGAGAAGCTGTCTGGGGAGAGGGACGTCTGGGCGTCTCTGCTGAGTCTGCTGCCCCCGCGACCCGGTCCCGGATAAAGCGGAAGACGACGAGTACGAGTACGAGGACGAGGATTCCTATTTTTCTGCAGCAGAGTCTTCCAGACTTTTCCAGACTTAACTTCCAAGAGTTCCCAGTCCTTCACTCTAAAATACTACCAATCTAGAGTTCACTATTAAGTTATGGCCAACATTTTAACAGCATGAAGGTTTTAAGTATGGAATCTACATGAAACTGCCAGGATGGATGGATGGGCTGGAGGGAAGAAGGATGAGAGGGTGGGTGAAAGGTAGAAAGGAAGGGATGGAAGAAAGAAGAGAGGGAGGATGAATGGGAAGAAGGAAAGAAGGAAGAAAGAGAGGGAGGAACCAAAAGGAAGGAAAGAAAGGTAGGACAAAAGATAGGAAAGACTTAAGTAAAGAAGGAAGGATGGACAAAAGGAAAAGGAAGGAAGGAAGGAAGGAAGGAAGGAAGGAAGGAAGGAAGAAAGGAAAAACAAAAGAAGAGAAAGAAGCAAGGGTGTGCTAGTAACAAAAATGAAGGATTGAAGAAAAGAACGACATTAGAACGTAAGAACAGGAATTTAAAGAAGAAAATATGCAAAAAAGAAAGGAGACAAGGAAGGAGGCACGACATTTAGAAAATGGGATATACGTACTTTTTTATGCTTATATAAACTTATTCAGACCTGGAAGATACTGAAATACAATTTTATACTTATCCTTATTTTTTAGATTGAATAGGAACCCTGTAAACATGCATCACTCCATTTCTTGATGTACTGGACCAAATCAGGGTCTCAGCACTTAAAAATCAAACAATAAAATTAGAATGTAAACTAATTTTGGCATTAATTTGACATCTGTCTTTTAAGTGACATGCAGGTTTATTTGAAACATTCAGCTTGTAAAGCAGCGAAAGTCCAGCCTTGTGTCGAAGTTTCAGCATGTTTTTTATTTTTAGGTATTATATAAAATATCTCATTATAGAAGCCAGCATCCTGGGGGAGCAACATGTTGAGACCCAAAGGACACATCTCTTGTCTAATGAGACTACAGGGGATTTCTAGGAAATACTAATAAACACCATACAAACCTCAGTCCTCATGGAGCTGATGTGTGGCTCGGGTTTAGAGGACCGATGAGGGCCTGGCCTTTCAGCTAGAGTGTAACATTTGAACTTTGGGATTCAAAAAAAGAAACAGAGTGCATCAGCCTCACCTTTAGGTTCAGGCATGACACCACAACATCTGCATTCGGTGTGATGATTGGCACATTTTCGCACACAATGCCGTTGTCCACATCGATCACTTCGCCTGCAGAGCAAAACGAGAGACAGAGAAATGATCAAGTACCTGTATTTTACCTGCATTTTCAATTGAACTAAAGATAAAGCAGATCTCCCTGCTCCCATTTTTGAAAGCATTTTAAAGCAGTGACAGATTTCTCACCAACAGCAATAGCATAAATTGATATTAAAATAGCATAAAAACATTTCTGTCCCTCCTACTGTGAACAGAGGCGACGCCACAAAGTGTTTATGAGGATTGTAAAACAGGGTTCTACCAGTTTAAAACAAAGAAATAGATTCTAGAGTTGACATTTAAAAAGAGTTCAGAATCCTCGATCAGTGATCAGTGTGGTTAGCGCAGCTAGCGTCACTGAAAAAGCCGTCTCAGTGTGTACTCTCAAGAGAATATAGACTTAACTCCTAACTCAAAGATTTCAGAAAGGCTTGACAACATTTCCTAATCCAGCACAGTTCATGGAAGGCCTGAGGTGAAAGATCAAAAGGATAAAACGTAGCAACTTGCTACAACACATTTAGCCTTCCTGTTAGCAGCTAAACATCTGGCTCTCCCTTACAGCCTGAATGAAAAGCGGCTCATAGATTCATGCATTCAAAAGATATGTCCCTTTTTTCTTGAAGCAATCCGCCTGATCATTTATATGATCTGTATTGTAATTTTGATACATACAAACTTTTCAAAAAAGAAAAAAAAAAGATGTTTGCATAGGATATCTGTTTTATGTTTGCAGCCATTCCATCTTTTACTTTTAGCCACCCTCTTACGCTAGACTTTTATGCTCCAGATTAGTCCAAACAAACATGTCTAGTTCACGTTTCTCATTTAGCACATTTGCTTCTACTTCACTAGATCTGAAATGGGACAAGGACATACTGAAACATGACCTGATGACAGACAGCAAAATCAATATTCATTGTAGGTGTAGCTGTATTTTATCCTGATAAAGCCTAGCTTGCATATGCAGTCATGTGATAAACCCATACAAAGTCCCCTCACAGGTGTTATTTGCGCACACAGCAGGACCAACCCACCTTTTATCTCCAGGGGCCCGTCTATGTGCATCTCGGGTTTGCTCTTCAGCGTTGTTCCTGTAGTAGCAGAGAGAGAGGAGCGCTTGTAGATCCCCTTCTGGACGTCCTCAAACACTACAAACATGTTGTGGACCCTCGCCGTATAGCCTGCCAGCTCTGTGACCTGTGTCAACGAGTGCACGGGGGGGGGGGGACAATGGTCATCGAGGAAGACATCAGAAAACAAGGTTACCACGACCTGAGAGAGAATCTGACTGTGTCATGGGACACTATCACTGCCAAGTGTGTTGCATGGCCAGTGAGTGAAAACTGACGGTAAAGGCACTGACGGTAAAGATCAGTATCTAAGAACGTGTAATTAGTAACTCATGGCTCCCTGTTTCAATGAGGAATAATTATAATCCCACAAATAGGATATTTCTCTTAGCCACTCTTCAAATAGGGAAAGAGCGGAGAACATACCATTAAAGTCAAGGGGGTATTTGATTTTATGAGGATGTTTTTAAAGGCACATCCCAAACACTCTGTTTCCTTTTTTTGACATCACAGAGAAATCAAAGGGAAATCAGCCAAGATGTTAGGAAGAGAACTGTGGACTAAACAAATCTGGTTCATCCTTGGCGACAATGTCCTGATGCCTGAAGGTGCCATATTCATCTTTTCAAATGGTTATGTGAGGTTTTAAGTATAAACAGCATAAGATGGTCCTGCTATCAAAAGCGTACTCCAAAATCACAATAAAATGGCAGATTGCAAATGTGCGCAGGGAAATTAACTTAAATAATGGATGAGACTAATGTTAAAGAGTTTGCCCTTAATGACCCTTGTTCCCTTTGGAGGAAAAATGGGGAAGCTTGCGAGCTTCAAAACACCCTCCCAACTGTTAAGTACAGAGAGTGCCAAAATCATGTTGTGGGGACGTTTTTTCGACAGGAGGGTCTGGTACACTTTAAAGAATTAGATGGCATTGTGAGGAAAGAACATAAAGTGCAAAAATGAAGCAACATCTGAAGACATTAACTATCCATGCAAAGAATAGTATTTCCATATTTGGAAAACAAACTTCCCTCTGTGACGATGGCTAAAAGCAGGTAGATGTTTCAGAGAAAAAGGAGGATACTGGAGGCGTTGCACCCTGCAACAAGACAATACAGGCTGTTGACACAGCTTGACAATATTAAGCATTGCAGAGAATTTCTGGGAATCCACAGACCCGATGTGGGACAGCCGAGATAAAATGACCTCATGTTCTTTCACCCAGTCACATCTCTCTGGTCAGACCGCCGGCTGCTAAAGTTCAAGAGCAAAAGAATGTACAGCTCTGGATGCAAGTTTACATACCCTCAACATGAAAATGTCATGCCAATATTAGGCTTTTATCTACTTTACTGAATCACTCTTTCTTTCCCAGGGAACATTTTAGAGAGAGAATTCGGTTGGTTTTCTGTACTTGTACTGAATTATGCAGGTATTAAGTATTGAGTATTGCCGAGCTTTTGTGTTTCAAGGTTAAAAGAAAAAATACTACAAAAACTCTGTTGTATTGTACTCTACTTTGACTCACAATAATGACTGTATAATAACAGCATATGTAGCCAAGGAAGCAACTCTCCTAATTTAGCTAACTTTGTAATCTTCAGAAATATTTCATCCTGCTACACTGAATAAAAATGCTACATTTATGAAGCAGGAGAACAACCTTTGAGCGAGCTTGGTCTGCACACGGCTACCCGGAACCGCACTAAAATATATCACCAAACAAATGAACAAGTCCTATCAAAAGTGAGGCTGAGCATGCTAGAGTTAGCTAACTGCTCAGCTTAATAAAAATGCCAGGAGGAACAGGAAGCTAGCTTATTTAAGACCTCCTGAACATCAAAGGTGGGTGAGTTAAATAGTATATGACATTAATATAATAAGCAATTTAAAGTTACTGAAATGAACTTTGAAGTTACTGGATTTTCAGCACCTTCCTTTAGATAAAGTATTGGATCGGTATTGGCAAACTGTTTCTCTTATATAGCTCAGATCAGGCATAGAAGTCCCGATCAGGACTTCGAAATTGCAGACTTCGATAGTATTTAAATTTTTTTATGGTTTTTGCACAATCACTGTTTAGTTATTAAGTTTTCAGACAGTACTTTTTAATTAATACTATTTCTATGCCTTCAGGGTCTCCTCCACATGTACTATTCATACATCAAAGTATTTTTTTCTTTACCAAGTTAATGCCAAAGTCTTGCTTCCCCTTCCCCTTTGATTTAGATTGTGAGTGTTATTCCAAATTTAAAATTCAAAGACTGGAACTTAAGAATCAGTTTAATTTACCTGATTACTTTAATAATCTGTATGTTACTACGACAATTTGTCATATCCATGGCTTCATTTTTCAATTATATTTCTGTCTGTTGGAGAGAGTAGCGCTACTTGTAGTAGCTGAATCGAGAACTTTGACATAGCTCTTCACTTCTAGATGCTTGAGTTTGTCCTCCCCGCTACATTTATATCTATATGCAGAGCCCAACAAATAGAGGTGCACTGATCAGATCTTTCCTGGCTTTTCTTTGGGATTTAACCTGACCGATTTTTTCAGTCTAAGGTCTACAAAATGCAAACAAGAGAACATGTGCCGCAGGTTGTAGGTACACTGATCAGGCTTTAACAGCGCTGCTTTTAATAAGAAATACTGGGCCCTCGTTTTGCTGAATAAAAATAAATAAAACAAATATATCCCATAACATTTGCTGAAAGAGTGCTAAAGTAAATCCTGGCAAAAAGGCAGAATAAAGTAAGAGGGCTGAAAGATCAACAGATGGTGGATTATTCACGGCAAGGCTAAGCGTGAGGGAAGGAGCTCTGAATACCCACAGTTCACTGCTGACCAGTGAGGATGCCATGTCATTTTGATGCTTGTTACTTTAGTTTTCCATGCTCATACATATGCAGCAGTGTAACACAGACGAAACCCGAAATGACCCGGTTGTCTCGTCATGGCAAATAATCAAGCCTCCAAAGAATGGAGGATGACACACTCAGCATTGTCTTGTTAGGAGCAGCAATTCTTTCCTGTGAGGTCTGTCCCTGATTCTGCAACATATTTCTTTTTGAGAAAAGCTAGAAAATAACAGCTGAAGATAAATTGTACTTGCTCTCTAGGGTCAGACTGGCAAATATAAGGAAATAATTTAATAACAGGAAAAAATTGCTAAAAAATAAATAAACATGCACATCTGTAAGTAAGTAAAAGACAGAACTGCAACCAACTTCTAAAGAATCTAAATAAAATAAGGAACAAAAATCAACATCGTCAGGCTAACAACACAAAGCTAAATGAACTGGTTTAATTTCATTGTAATTTCCGATATAATTGGATAACCACTGCATATTTTCGTAAAGAGCCTTGAGATAACATTTATTGTGAATTGGTGCTACTAAAATTAACTGGACCAAACTGAAAGAGATTACACACACAAACTGAGGCGCTCTGAGAGAAAACCAGCAGTGTGCGGAGGCAGGAGCTGACCTCTGGACCCGGGAATCTGCTCCATCTCAGCTGTAAGTTATACTGAACACATCTGGACCACTGCATGCAGGGGCTTGCTGCTCTGCATCTACACAACATCTACTCAAAAAAGAACGACGTGCAGACTGAAATTAAAGCTGCTATAACCAGGATTTTCAGTGAAAATCTTTTTCACTGAAAAAAGACTAATTACTTGATTTGTGTCATGTTTGACGGTGATGAGATGATGCTTCTTAATGTTGTACTCCTATTGCAATATGGCAAACAAGAGGGGAGAAGATAGCGAGTGGAGCTGAGAAAGTCACTGGAATGTCCCTATTCTCTGTCCAGGATCTGTATTAAAGCCACTGCAGGAAAAGGACACAAAACATTGTCGGATCTTCACTACCTTTCATGAAAAGCCTGTATTAGAGCAGTTTATGAAAAATAAAACAGGGATTCCTCATTTCAAAATTTCAGCTGAATGGACGGATAGAACAGGGAATTCCATACTTTTCCAGACTGTTGGAGTCTTGCTTTATAACCCAAATGAAACATAACTTTATACTTATTTCAGACCACTAAAATCAGTGTTTTCCAAGCTAGAGCTTGGTGCACTCTTTCCCGAAGAAGCTAGTAGTTTATAGCATAACATGAATGTTGTCATTTTAATTCCCTAGACAAAGACCAAAAGCCAGCTTCAAGAGCAGCTCTTTCTAGTAGGTTTGTGGGAAAGGCGTAACGTCTGATATGGCAGTTTGCAGCCCTGTTTTGTCGCTGGGTTATAACACCCTAATTCCCTTGCAAGAACTACAACACATGGAGCCAATGATTGCACATGCTGGCACATTTCTCAATACATGAATATATTTAACTTAATAAAAAAAAGAGATAAAAACAGCTAATGGAAGAAGAACATATAAAAAAATGTAAGACATATAACCAAAAAACACAACAAATACTGAGAAGATCAAATTTACCGATTTTCACACCAATGTGTAATAGATGTCAGAGAACTTGCTTCTCTGTATTTTATTTATTACCCAATAAAATGCCAATGAATTGATTTAATTTTACCAAACACACAGGAGCTGAACGTATTTTAAGCCCATGCGTTGCTGTTCACACTCAGGTTGGAGGAATGTGGCATGATGGGAGGTGGCACAGATAAGGAAGCTGAAAACCCCGCCGCTAGCACTAGTTTCTATTCCTCCTCTTCACTACACGAGCAGGCATCAAGAACCTCGTTGTAAGCAAATAATCCTCTTTCTAACATATGCATCCTGTACTACTGCTTACAAAAGGCTCTGAACCTGCCTGTTCAATGAAAGCCGTATCAATCTGCCATGTGCAAATTTATGTAGAATTTATGCAAACACTAGACAGTTGCAACTTTATTTCTTTTCTGAACCAGCTGACTTGTCAATCCATTTTTTTTTTTGTTTTCAGCTCCTAACAACTAAGTGGTGCAGTTGTGCATGAAGACACATGTAATTACATAACCATAATCTTAAAATGAGCTTCTGCTCCAAATTCTACAGTAGGATTGTCCAAACCTCTTTGTAGGAGGACATGATCCTCTCAATTGCATCAGCTCCGGAGGCCAAGAGGTTACGGGCGGTGGTGAACGCCTCCGTCCTCTCGCTCACCATCAAATGCGCCTGTCCGCCTGCTGTTTCTGCAGACACCGAGAGAAAACACTTAATGGGAATAAGTTATGAAGTGGAGCTTCACACATGCAAGTCAGACTGTTTGAGAGGGAGTCATGGAAAACTTTCCTACCGTTGTCAGCGAAACCAGTGGCTGTAATGATCGGCACGGCCACCATGACGAGCCCACTGCCGCTCCACACATACTTCATGAGGAACTGCTCGATCATGATGTACCAGAGACGCTTGGACAGGATCAGGTTCATCTGATCCGCCAGAGCTCGGTAGCACTTCTGTAGCTGACACATCTCCACCTGCATAGATCACCACCATCAGGGTGGAGAGAAGAGCTATTTTGTAAACTTTGCAAGGGATGGAGCTTTTATTTTGGTATGGTCCAAGTTTTTCATTACCATTTGCAAAAATGCACAAGTGCAGAGAGAATTTAGTTGTGTGAAAAAGTAGTCACAAACCAAGAACCACAAATAGATGTTTGTGGTTAATGCACTCTATAGATGTTATTTTTTTATTTTATCTTACAAATAAAGAGCTTTTGCTCCAACTGCAAGTCTTTGGGGTGTGTCTCTTAAAACTTTGCACATTTTGAGCCACTTCTTTGCAAAATAACTCAAACCCAATCAGACAGGATGGAGAGTGTCTGTGCGCTTACATTTTCAAGTTTCGCAACAGACTCTCAACTAGATTTAGCTCTGGACTTTGACAAGAGATGAATATGAGTTGGTCTAAACTATTCCATTGTAGCTCTAGCTGTATAATGAGGGTCGCTGCCCTATTGGAAGGTGAATCTCTGGCCCTAGTCTCAAGTCTTTTACTGCCTCTAAAAGCTTTTTTTTCTTCTTCTGGGAATATCTTGTATTTAGCTCCATCCAGCGATACTTGCTGAAGATAAGGTCCAGCCTGATGCAGCTACCACTATATTTCATGTAGGGGTGGTGTGTTCAGGCTGATGTGCACACCCTTCACATTTTATTTGTAAAAAAAAAAAGAAGCTCAAACCCATGTATTATTTATCTTCCACTCCACACTTATGTCCTACTTTGTGCTGGTCTATCACATAAAATCCAAATAAAAATACGTAGTTAGTGACATGAGAAAATGAGGAAAAGTTTAGGAAGGATGGATACTTTGAGGGGGTTTTGCTGTTTATGCTCACTTAAATTGATACAAAGCATGCACAAATGTTGCATCTATGACTGAAAATAAGCAGCTGACGGATTTGTTTATAAAGCATCAAATTTTGTGGTGTAATGTTAAGATTACAAGTCAGTAAAAACCCATAAAACAATTGTAGCCCCTCATCCAGCCCAGTTTACCTTGTGTCCTCTGTAAAAAGCTATTTCCTCAGCATTAGCAATAATCCTGGAGTGCACATAGCGCAGGTAGCCCTTTCTGTGGGCTTCCTCTGCAACAAGCTTGCCAAACTTCGGGGAGCATGCACGCAGGACCTTGGCCGTGGCAAAGACCACCAGCCCGGCCAGCAGAGTCGGCCCGCTAGCGTTGGCTCCCCTCGCCCTGGCGGTCTGAATCAGCGTGTAGGAGGTCAGCATCACGTCCAGGATCGGCTTGGTGAGGTTGGAATACAGATGGGCCACCGACTGGGAGAACATCATCACATCCTCGGTGAGAGACTGGTCCGGGTTGGCGAGCCTCCCGTCCATGTTGCTGACTTTGTAATAGGTCTGATCGGTGAAGTAGGTCCGGTAAGCGTGGTTAACCAGCCGGGTGCGGAAGGCCAGAGCCAGTTTGCACTCTAGGTACCGGATGGCGCTGTTGACGAACGTGGCCGGGATGGCGATGAGGAGCCATTTCATTAGCTGCAAGATGAAGCGCCGGGGCTTTTTCTCCACGATTGTCTTGACTATCTTCCCGTCCAAGCTGGCAACGTAAATGGACAGAAATGTCCTTGATATCAGCGCCACAGAGTGCAAGCACAGCAAACCTAGCTCTTTAGAAACAAGCTTGGGAAATAGGATTTTGCCAAGTTCCAGGATCTGCTTGAAAAACTCAGCGTTGACTCCTGGGGATGTTTTCTTATCACCCAAGGTGTCTATCTGAGCTTTCCCAGAACACGCTGAGCCATTCTCCGCCTTCGAGGTCAGGCGATCGCTGTTGGGCTTTTTGTTCCCGCAGAGCTGCTTCCAGATGATGGGGTACAGCGTTTTAACACCATAAGCCGCAGCCGCCAGGAACAAGGCTCTCTTCGCCGCAGCCGTGCGGTCCCATTTCACTCTGGACGCCGCATCGAGGAAGTTGGACATCTTTTCAAACATTAGTCACCTCTGCTGACCGTCCGTGCAACACCCATCCCCCGAAAACACCGAATAACCTCGCCGTCCTTAAAGCGGAGAAAGGCGCTTGCGATGGCCGTGAAAATGTGAGGACAGCCCGTTCACAAGCTACGTTACATTCTGCTGCTTTTCCACCTGCAACAAGCCAAACAATGTTCATTAAAAATCTACTTCCGGATACTATTACCAAAATTAAACTGAGTGATAGCAACACCGACCGGACCGTTAGTTTGTAAAGCTAACTAATTTCCTGTAAAAACTGTAGTTGTGTTACCTTGACGAAAGTGTGTGGAATAGCTTTTCTGATTGGTCGCGCCCCCTACAAGATTAGAGCTCTAATATCATTGGTTGAGGTGAAGAGGGGAACAAAGCTGGATTTTTTGCATATACTTCCTTGTTTTTAGACACTGCTCCGTCATTTGGCTCCTTTGCTCTTATGTATTATTGTTGTTGAAGTCGTTTTGTGTCCGACTCAAAAAACGGAGATCAGGATCCAAATTAATGGAAATGTGGAGAAATATAAAATCTCAAGTAAATAATAAACAGTTATATTTGCCATTTTCTCTCTTTATATTTATAGAAAAAACACTCCTTACTCACATAGGCTACCCAAATTATTGTGGGCAAGTCCATTTTTATTTGTACCTAAGTATTTAATGTATTATAGAGATAACTATTAAAAGACATAAATCTCACATCTGAATTTCCCCACTAGGGGGCAATAAAGATTATTACTATTCTATTCTTCTATTTTACCACTCTACTGATGTTGTGACCTTTTGGTAAAATATCGACACAAATCTCACAACACATAAAATAATACTGACCATTGAAAACTAAAAAATAAAGCTAAAAGGGCCCAAATTAATTAAAATTAAAGTAATAAGTCGCTATTTCCAACCAATGGCGATAGAAGAGGATTCCTGAGCGGCGCGTGCGATCGATTCCTCGCCTCGTGCACTTTAGCATTGCTTTAACCGCTAGCTAGCTAATTAGCTAAATACGTTTCTGTTTAATACTTTTAATGTTAGTTGTAAGTAGAATTACAGTAAAATCGAAAATCCTTTACTTACAGCCATTACAAATGAACTGGGTCGGGGGTTCCAGGTAAGAGTCGAGTAGACATATTTTCTCACCAGCTTCGTAGTTAAATTTAACGTTTTCTGCTAACATTTTAGGAACAGGCTAGTGATGAGGAATGATTCAAAAAAGCAAAAGGTGAGAGTGCTACTTTGACTTTCGATGGGTTTTCATGTTTGCTTGTAATACACCCGTGTCTGTGGTCGATGTAATTTTTTTATGTCGTCCTTTTTTTTGTCAAAGGAGTTTTTTGCAAAGAGAAAACTGCAGCAGAAACTGAAGAACATGGGCGTAGCTCCGTCCGCATCCTCAGCTGGGGACCTCTGCTCCGGGAGCACAGATCTTCTGACCTTGTTTGTTGTCAACCAGATCGCTTCCAAAAAAACAAATCAAGGTGCGATGTGAGACCGGAGTCATGTAATAAATAAATAATTAAATAAAAATAGGACACCGCATTCAATGCTCGATTTTTTTTATCAAGAAATGCACGTATCCTGATTTACCTTATCTGGAAAGCAAGGTAATTTAATTGAAGTAGAGAAAAATTCTCTAAACAAGCCATACCTTGCATAGGTAGGTCATTTTGAGCAGATGAGACCAAAGTAGGAATTTTGGTCATTATGTAAACTGGCATGTTTGGAGTAAACCAGTAGCAGCTCTACAGCACAATCAATCCACTGTCAAAAGCATTGGTGGTGATTTGGGCTTGTTTTGCAGCCATAGGAACTGCTCTTCTTGCTGTCACTGAATTGACCATTGACTTCTTTATATATAAAATGTATTCTAGAATCAAACGTGGGGACATCTGTCTGGCAGCTAAAGCTTGGCCAAAACTGGGGCATCAGCAGAAATAATCCCAAACACAGCAGCAAATCTCCTATAAAATGTTAAATAAAGAAAAGAATCAAGGGTCTTCAAGTTATGTGAAAATCCTAACAGTGATGGAGTTAAATTGAAGGTAGAAATATGGGGGTAAAGGGAAATGTTTTTAAATTAAGTAAAAAAGTGTTTGTCTTTTTTTCAGAACCTCCAAAAGTAGCAGTTTTTGGCAGGTCTAAAGGATCCAGGCATCGGAGAAATGAGCCCATAGTGCTCCCAATGAGCCCGTGTTCCCCATCACATCTCAGCCTCGTCGAGAGCCCGGCTCAGTCCAGGTGAAGCTGCTGTGTGGGTTGGGGAAATCCATCTGGTACATTGTAGCTGCATAGCTGTATGTACAGAACAAACTGTTCTACTTATTGTATCTTTTGGATGGTGTCTAGTGTTCGAGACATCAGAAAGCAAAATAGTCCACAGAGGATCAAGTACGGACAGGTTAGTCACTCCTTTAGCGCATTTAATACATTGTGCGTTTTTTTAAAAACAAACCAAGTGATGCGTTCCCCTCTCCAAACAATCCTCTCCATTGTATAAGTTATCACCCGTACTGGAGTCAGGGTTTTCAGACCACAGTGCATCTGACTACCTGCCACCCATAAATGACCCAGCCACTTCCATCTCCTCGTCCACATCATCCGCTTCTGGCCAAGGTTTGACCGAACAAACAGCCAGAAAATACTCAATATTCTCAGGGCATTTTCAGATTGAATGAACTTGCGTGGTGTAATAACTAATTAAGGCTGGTACCTCCAGGATTATTCCCAATGCAGACAATGCAGAAACAAAGCCAGACTCAGTCACAGCCTCTTCCTCACTTTTCTCCTGTACTCTGGGACACATCAGTGCTGCAGCAAGCTGAGGTAGGCAAAAGAAGGATTTGGCTGGAGTAATACTTGTTCATAACACATTACTTTTCTAGTTATAGTGGTACTATTAAACAGACATGAGAACATTTTTGTGTCATAACATTTCCTTTGGAATAATGTGCGTTAGTTTCACTGCTTTGTGTCCATCCATCCATCCGTCTGTCCATCCATCCATAAAACCAAAAATTATAATTTCAATAGACTTCATGATGTGCTGTATTTTCATCTTTGTCTTTATGAAGTAACTTTCAACTGTTGCCTTAAGAAAAATATTACCACCATTGTAGTTTCAGCCCTTCTCCCAGCCCAGAGGTATGACAGATCCTGTCTCCTGGTCTGTCAGATCTAACCCACAACCTTTCCAGCTACAGACCCCCACATCATCCCAGCTCCTATTTGGAAGTCCAAAACCAGAGTGAGGAATAAAATACAATTCAAGGAGGTTAATTTTTCTGGTGCAATTATGATTTTTACTTACCCGCTTTAATCTCCTGTTTTATTACAGTGAAACTGAAGCAAGAGGTCATAAAGGACATTCAGGTCCCTTTATTCTGAGTCAACTGGAGCCCAAACAGCCCATGCTGGAAGTTCCAATCAGCCAGTCAGAACCCATTCATCTGTTTGAAGAAGAAGTCTTCAAGACGTTTAATGATAATAAGCATGGAACAGAAAGTGAATGCTGCTAAAAACCTCAAAATAAACAACATGGCCTCTTCACTTTGTTGAGTATTTTTATGTTTGTTTTCAGGTGCTCCCTTTGGGAATGCATTCTCAAATGTGTACCTCAGGGATGAACCATCTTTGAGGCCTTCATGCCCTCAGTAAGTGTTTTTAGTTCAACCGTGAAATTGAATAATTTGTTTTGTAACATTTCTTTATGTTTTGCGATCTTCCTTTTTTTCTGACAGAACTGTTCCCAACTCTCAGGCTGTTGTGATGAAGGTAAGACCTCTAATTGTAAGCTTTTATCGCCACCTAGTGTTGGAATCCATTACTGCAGTTATTCAACAGTTAAAGCACAAGATAAAATGCCACAAGGGACATTTTGACACAGTTTAATAATGTTTCCAACAAATGTTTATTTATTTTTTGGTTATTTTACTCAGATAGTAATATATGCAAGGGTTACAGTATCAGATGCTTGTGTGTTCCTTTCTCAGCTCTCCAACTGCTCTGACACACACTCCTGTAAGTTTCCAAAACATCTCCAAGTAAGCAGCCCAGTCAATGTGCATATGTTGGGAGTGAAAAAGGCTCACTAACCTGAAAGCTGTCTGTTTAACACCCAAAGCATGTCTCAGACCGAATGCTGGGCTTTTGAAAAGCTTTGAATATTCGCCAAGTTGCTCATGCAGAGCAGGTTACTTCAGTTCAGACTCCGATAATGTAAGTTCATTTGCATTTGTAAACCTTGGCATTTTCCTGAATTTCTATCAGTATAGAGGCACTCTTATTTTTTTTTTTCCAAAGAAATCACCAAAACTAACTGGAATGTGCAAATGCTGAAGACACTCTTGATGGGATTGCACTATAACTTAACATACAGTGTCAGTGGAAAATATTTACTTATTTTTTTAAAGATTTTGGAAAAAAAAAACTTTACCCTACTAACTAGACAGCTAATTGTGCTGAAGTGGAAAGCGGCTCTGTCTCTGCCCCCATCTTATACACATTGGATTGTTGAGGTTTTACACATTTAGTGAGATTTTCCCTCAAAGGATGGTTGTAAAAGCTTTGGAGTGTCTTGTTGTTCATCATAGTTTTTAGATATTGAACTCCAACATACAGGTCATTCAATCTGTGTTGCTATTGCATATGAAACTCCCCACTTTTGTTGTTTTATATTATTAAATTATTTTCAGGCATTCCCTTAGTTACATATAGCACTTTATTTCTAGTTTTACTTTCAATTTATTTTACTCTCACATGGTCGGGGCCATCTGTAAGTATACTGGGCCTGATTCTGGTGTTGTACGTGTGCTGCTAGAGGGAATGGGCCTGTGGACGATAGTTGCTGTAGGTGGGATATATTGAAAATTCAAATTTAGACGTTGTGAGCAATGTTAATCACTTTGTTTTGCCCGAAACCCCGTCCCTATGAGTATTGCACAATAAAAACATTTTGGAAGTAATCTGCACAAACTAATTTATAATGAAAACACATTTCAGACACTTTTTGTCTGACTCTTACTAAAATGAGGTTACACCCCTTGCTAATTTAGTTCTTGCTCTATGATCCTCCAAATGTTGCAGCTGTGACTCAATCATAATGTGACTTAATCTCAGTCTAAGCTGTGCAGACACGCTGTCTGTGCTGATAAAGATTCACTCACCTCTAGTTGGCAAATACTTTGAATGACTCCAACGAACGTCTGCCTGACCTACTTTCTTTTTAATCTGTCCATCCATCCATCGTCAATTTACCCTCGTATCCTTGCAGAGTCACAGGACAGACATCAATGCATACATATATTTGGAAATCCATATTTCATTACCCAGCTGTACGTCTGTGCAGAAGGCTCATTGAAAAATAGTACATTCACAGGACTCATGAGCTAATGTAAAACAAATCTCAAAAAGCTGATTATTCATGCTATAGATGAATATTTTAAGGTTTTTATGCGAACACACAATATTGCAAGTAGCACATTCTGAAATAACACTTAAAAATGAACATTAATGCTTTAAAATGTAGGACTGAACAAAGTTACAGATAAAGCTTTTAATTTTTAGCACATCAGTAATAGCCTAATATTAACACTGCTCTTCATTCCTGCTGTTTATTAGGACGAACCTTGCTGTGAGTCATGTCACCAAGACTCTGCTTTTTATTTGGATGAAAGCTGGTGTTCTGATAATCTGAGGTCAGCCTCAGAGAGAATTACAGTCCTCTCCCAGCCGAGGCCTCTCACCCCACTAATGAGATGCAAAATGAATGCTGGAGACCACCAAAACATTACGGTGAGTGAGGCCAGCACAGATAAAGCCTCTGGAAGCCAGCAGACTGGGAGCTTCATGGCTCTGTCATCCTCTCCTCGCCCTCTGGGTGAAACTCATAACTCAGAAATATGTAGATGTAAGAAAACGCTCACTGAGAGTCAAGATGCAGGGACTCAGACAGTATACGCCGGCGCGGCTGACACTTGTGATGCTTCGACTCAGTGCAGCTTTGTCGCAAACAACGAGACCAGAGCCTCGGGCTTCACTTTGTGTCGACCAGCCGTTGACACGTCACAACAGTTTCCAGCAAATGAGACGGAGACTGATTTGGAGCCACAGACACCCAGTGCTCCATCAAAAGGCTCCGCAAGTAAAGACGGAGTTTCTCCTTGGAGTTGGATGAAATCGTCTGATACAGGAAGCAGGAATTTCCACAATGTTACTGCAGATAACGTTCTAGAAGGACCCATCAACCCTCTACTTGGTGTTTGGAGCTCCAAAGGTAGTCTCACCCTCTGACTTTAAATCTGACTAAACCTTTCCTGTTTTAGTTCATTTAAGAGCCAAACTAATAACAGATGGAGAACTTTTCAGATAATATTTGCCTTCTTCCAATTCAGACATTCACATACATTCAAATATCATACACTTAAATAGTTTTGGAAAGCCTGCATGATGATGTCATGGTTTTAAATTTATGGCATTTGAGTGGCATGGAGGCACACCTGTGGGTCACACAAAGGTCACACAAATTTGTCTTCCAAATAGACAATGACCCTAATCGTACTGCCAGGTTCGTTAAAAAGTGGCTTAAGGACAACAGAGTCAATGTTTTTTAGTGAATGTCACAAAGCCCTGACTTTGAGAATTAGTGGGCAGAGCTGAAAAGGTGTGGGGGAGCAAGGCGGCCTACAAACCAGACTCGTATGAACCACTTCTGCTGGGAGGAATGGGCCAAAACTACAGCAAACTATTCAGAAAAGCTTGTGGAAGTATACCCAAAACATCTGACCCAAATCATCAACCAAAGACTAAGGAAATGTAGTACATTTCTAAATGTACTTGTACTCGTCGTCTTTCGCTTATCCGGGACCGGGTCACGGGGGCAGCAGACTCAGCAGAGACACCCAGAGGTCCCTCTCCCCAGACACTTCCTCCAGCTCCTCCGGGGGGAGCCCAAGGCGTTCCCAGGCCAGCCGAGAGAGATAGTCCCTCCAGTGTGTCCTGGGCCGTCCCCTGGGCCTCCTCCCGATTGGACGTGCCTGGAACACCTCCCGAGGAAGGCGTCCAGGAGGCATCCGGTATAGATGCCCGAGCCACCTCAACTGGCTCCTCTCGATGTGGAGGAGCAGCGGCTCTACTCTGAGCCCCTCCCCAATGGCCGAGCTCCTCACCCTATCTCTAAGGGAGTGCCCGGCCACCCTACAGAGGAAGCTCATTTCAGCCGCTTGTATCCGGGATCTCGTTCCTTCGGTCATGACCCAAAGTTCATGGCCATAGGTGAGGGTAGGAACGTAGACCGACCGGTAAATCGAGAGCTTCGCTTTTCGGCTCAGCTCTCTCTTCACCATAATGGACCGGCACAGCACCCCCATTACTGCAGCAGCCGCACCGATCCGTCTGTCGATCTCCCGCTCCATTTTCCCCTCACTTGTGAACAAGACCCCGAGATACTTGAACTCCTCTACTTGAGGCAGGAACTCCCCTCCAACCTGAAGAGGACAAGCCACCCTTTTCCAGTCGAGAGCCATGGCCTCGGACTTGGAGGAGCTGATCTTCATCCCAGCCGCTTTACACTCGGCTGCGGACCGCCCCAGCTCATGCTGTAAGTCTTGGCTAGAGGGGGCCAGCAGGACCACGTCATCTGCTAAAAGAAGAGACGAAATCCACCGGTCCCCAAACCAGACCACCTCCGACCCTTGACTGCAACTAGAAATCCTGTCCATAAAAGTTATTAACAGGACCGGTGACAAAGGGCAGCCCTGCTGGAGTCCAACATGCACTGGGAACAGGTCCGACTTGGCAATGCGGACCAAACTCCTGCTTCGCTTTTACAGAGACTGGATGGTCCCTAATAAAGGGCCCCTGACTCTGTACTCCTGGAGCAGCACCACAAGGGACACAGTCGAATGCCTTCTCCAGGTCCACAAAACACATGTGGACCAGTTGGACAAACTCCCATGAACCCTCGAGTACCCTGGATATGGTGTAGAGCTGGTCTAGTGTTCCACGGCCGGGACGAAAACCACACTGCTCCTCCTCAAATGATGTTCAACCATTGGCCTGACTCTCCTCTCCAATACCCTGGCGTAGGCCTTAGCAGGGAGGCTGAGGAGTGTGAGCCCCCTATAGTTGGAACACACCCTCCAGTCACCCTTCTTATGAAGGGGGACCACCACCCCGTTCTGCCAGTCCAGAGACACTGTCCCCGACTGCCATGCAATGTTGAAGAGGCGTGTCAACCTAATTCATTTCTAAATGTTAAGAAATTTAAAAAACTTCTGATTGTAGAAAATAGACAAATTTGACTATCATAAACAAGCTAAATTTAAATAGTAAGAAAAATAGGTCATGTGTATGTAAATAACTGCTTTCAACTGTGTATATTTAATATAGAAGATCTGCAACTCAGTTATAAGTATGCTACTCTCATTCTCACATAGGAGAGGAAAATGGAGAGAGGAGAGAGCAGACAGGGCAAGAGAACAACTCTCTGGTGAAAGAGGTGTTCGATGAAGGAAGACAGGAGGTCTCTTCTGCCGGTAGAGGTCACACACTCTCAGAGGAGGTGGAGACGCTTCAGGAAATAGCCAATGTTTTACTTCTGTTGAAGCAGAGGAAGAATGATCAGAAGTGATCGAAGGATGAACTTATTTTAAAATTTGTTAACCACATATAATCTGTTATGTTGTCATATAATGAAAGAAAAGGCCTTTAAGCATTACTTAGAGTCTTGAGTTTATTTCTTTCTTCATATACATTAGATTTCATGGAGATATTAATCTTCATATAATATAAACTCTAGCAAATCATTTACATCTTGAACAGTAATCAAATATACCATACAGAGATTCTTTTATTTGTGTTTTAATTACCCAATAATATAGAAACATATAAGCAGTTCACATAAAATAAAAAAATGCAACCATTTTACTATAACTATACATCACATGACCTCTCTGCCAATGTGGAGGGCTAAACATCACAGTACCTTTGATGTGCATCATATGAAAGGTACACAGTCACTTTTAATATTGTGTCAACATGTTTCCAATAGTACAGTATATGTACAAAATAAGTTTATGTGGTTTTAAGACAGCTTGACCAAGTTAAACAGTAAAGGATTGTGTTTCTTTACCCTTCAGGTCTTTTGCTCCGTGGATTATTGTGAAACTTCAGTGAGAAAAATGCAGCACATTTTACAAGATAATGCAGGTTTTTGAATGAATCCGTAGTTATTATATATGTTCTTGGCCTATTACTACACATCACAGGTGTTCAACATAAGCATTGGTGTTTTAAAAAGCATATCACATATCTTTAAAGCTGACATTTATATCAACTATAATCAATGCCTTGGAAAAGTATTCATACCTCTTGATCTGTTTTTTTTCCTTCTCAGCTTACAACAACACACATGTATGTATTTTATTGGGATATTAGTGTAGACCAAAGAAGTGCATACTGGTAAAGTGGACGAATGTTTAAAAAAAAAGAGAAATCTGAAAACTGTTGTGCATTTGTATTTAACCCCTAAATTCAATTCAGTTCAACAAATTACATTCAGAAACCATCAGAGGCCCTGGAGGAGCTGCAGAGATCCACTGGGCAAGCTAAAGAAAGAAAGAAAGACAGAAAGAGAAAGAAAGAAAGAAAGACTTATTTGCAGTAGATGATATAGTGAACGTGGATCAGATTGGACCAGAATAAATTTTTTTGGCCTACATGCAAAATCCAAAAACTGGCAGAAAACCAGCACTCTAAGTCCTCATGAAACAAGGTGGTGGCATCATCATTCTGTTCTTGCTAGAAAACTATGTATGGATTCATAGAGCTAAGTACAGGGAAATACTGGAAGAAAACCATGGGGCTGCAGGGCCTCACCTTCCAACATGAATACAACCCTGACCACAAAGCCAGAGCTGCAGTTGAATGTTTTGGATTAAACCGTTGTCATCTTTTATAATGGCCCATTCTAAGTCCAGACCTAAATTCAACTGGGAATATGTTGCAACAAAAGCCCACATGCTCAGGGAGGCTGAACACATGACACGTTTGTATTCATTAAATAAATTCAAAAAGCCATGTATAACCTTCCTTGCACTTTACAGTAATGTACTTTTCTGTGTTCACATATAATCAGAATAAAACATCAAAAACTATGGTTGTAATGCCAGAAAACGTGGAAAGGTTCAAGGGTGTCTGTTTCTATACCCATGGCTGAAAATATGTCCTTATTTCCACATGAGGGCGCTATCCCCCTGCTTTGTAACATTGTTTCGGTTATATATGGGTTGAAAATACCACTTGCTTTTTTAAAAAAAAAATAATCTCCCAGTTTCAAGGTCCTGCTGGTGTCAGTGTGACAAGAAATACTAAATTTACCTAAATAATTAATGTAGCATGGGAGTTCATGGTGAGCTTTATTTGAACAGAGATACATTTTAATAGGTACAGACATGAATTATCCTGGATCTGCCATTGGAAACCTGTCTATTGGGCATTGTTGCAGCATATATACTTTATTTACATGTTACTGTAACACAGTTTTATTCTTTTTATTTTGATTCCACAGTTTTTGCTACACAGGGATCTTCCTGAAACCAAGAGCCACGCAGTAACTACGGTACACACCGGTTGTTACAAAACATTACCAAATGACATTAAAGCCAGACTGAAACAAAATGCTCTTCTAGTTTGTACATAAGGCTATGAAGGAAGACAAAAAAACATATTAGAACTTGAAGAAGCTATTTAGACAGACATGCAGGGAATGCAACATAAATGGACATCAGGCACATTACACAGGCACTAAGATTACTGTGTTCATTATAGAATGCTTTAACACCTGCATTATAGAATGAAAGGTTTACTTCACTGCTTCATCAGGACATAATACATCTACAATGTGTCCAGTAAGCAGTTCCTCTGAGTAGTGGTTTATGAGACTCATTCTGAGGGGATTTGTTGGCACATCTTGTGGCAGTAAAGTTAAACTCTTTGCACAACGCTAAAAACCAGCAGTTTTTATAGGCAAGAAACTTAAAAACCTGAAAGCAAAACAACCGTGAATGCCACAGACGTATTTCAGAAAGAAAAAGTCCAGCAACAGAACATACTGTATAATCCTTTCAGTGCGCCCAACAGGGTTTTGGTTTGTCAAGCAATAAGAATACAAGCTTGCTCAGGTGTAACATTGTGTCTGCTGATTGCTTTTCATAAAAAGATCAAGACCATCCACAAACTGTCATCTAGGGGAGCAAACGTTACTGCATTGTGCTACAAGCTGAAACAACATTAATCCGAAACGTTTCTCATACTGAAAGGCATAACGGCACTATGGAGATACAACAAGTCACGACAACAGCTGTCAGGTCAGCTAAGGTGATGTGGATGCACTAACCTGGTTTTCAAACAACACATGTACCATAGCTTTTTTTTATAGGAACAAAGTTGTACCAGAATATTTTGCTTTCACTGTGTGGGGAAACAGTCTTGCTTCCTGATCAAGGTCTGTTTTAACCTCACGGAGAGGGTAACCAGCGGCTCCACGGATCACAAAATGAGATAAATATTACAGACCAGATCGCTCTGCATGTTTTGGAAATCACCCAGACCCAGAGCGGGGTCAACGACACACAAGCTCTTTCTAGTCCACATCTGACGCGTCGTTGTCCGACAGATGGTAATTCGAACCTTTGACGCGGATGTACTCGACCTGCCGCCCCTCGTCTGAGTCAGAGGCGCCGCATGAGCAGAGCTGGTTTTCAAACAGCGCCTCAATCTCCTCCAGGCGCCGGGCTTTGGTTTCTGGCAGGCAGCCATAGATGAAGACGAAACCCAGCAGTGCCATGCTGGAGTACAAGAAGAAAGCTCCTGGGATAAACAGAAACACATGCTTGTTAAGGAGGGGCCACCCATGAAGGTGAGAAACTCAATGCTGCAACGCTTCACACCTTTTTAGGGTTTCTTCTAAAAATGTGCTTGTTCTCATTCATCATCAGGAAGACAGGGCTCCTACACAGTCTGGAAATGTCTGGAATTTAAGCATTTTCCAGCCAGGGTAAAGTAGTATTGAAAAATATTTGTATTTCCAGACACTAGTTCCTATCCCATTGTCTAAGAGTTCCTCCATCCAACCATCCATCCATCCAGTGTCCAGTGAATCATTATCCATCCATTCGACCATATTCCGTCTCTTTGCTCACTGGTCCATTCATCTATCCCATCATTTTCCGTTCGTCTGACCATCAGCGTCTATTCATCCATCCATCGTCTTGCAGGTTCCATATTTAAATTCCGACCACTGTAGAAATATGAGCTCTAAAGTTGTGGGGTAACTTTTGTGTTTATCCTCTAAAAATGTCTAATTTAGGAAATTCTAGAATTCTTACATATAAAGATGTGTAGAAACCCCAGGAAAAGAATCATCAGTTCTGACAGCAAATTCAAGAAGCAGCTTTCGTTTTT